>VZTB01009203.1:479295-525714 GCA_013397245.1 Thryothorus ludovicianus
GGCCCGGCACGGCCCGGCTCGGCCTGGCCGCCCCGCGGGGAGGGGACACTTTCCACGGACACGTGTGAGACCGCATGGCCTCACCCAGCCCCGAGCCCCGCACGGTGCCGGTGTCGCGCAGCGCACCAGGCGCGGGACGGAGGTCCCAGAGGGGTCAATCTCCCGGAGCAGTTCCCCCTCTCCCCTTGCTTTGCTCACGGGTGTCCCAAGCCAGTCCTTGCTGAGAAAACTTCAAATGCGGAAAGGCACAAACTTTGTTGGGGTTCTTTTTAGAGGGGTTCTTTTTTTGCAGGGGGCAGGTGCTCCACACCGAAGCGAGTTTCCCATCTGCATCCCTGACCCGTGGCAGGGACACGCTCTGCCCTGCGCAGCATCCCACCGCCTCATCCCGAGCGAGCGGCTGCAGAGCTGGGGCTGGCAGGCAGTCTGTGCCAGGGCTGTGATAAAGGGCTCCCCCCTTGCCAGGGGCTCAGTGCAGACAGGCTGTCAGGGGGCATCTGCAGCTCCGAAAGTATTGGTGATGCTGGTGATAGAGTCAAAAAACACACACAGCGGCAGAAGTCACAGTGGTGGCAGCAGGCTGGGGAGCAGTGGTGGAGGAATGTGGATGTATGAAGGAACACGGTCCTCTCCACTGCTGAGCATCCCCCAGGAAACAGCTGAAAGTCAGGTGTGGAGGGATAGAAAGGGGGCCCAGGCCTGCCTCCCTCCCTCTGCACATCCAGTAATGGGATCTGTGGCTTCACCCTGCAGTCATGCAACCCCTGGGGTCCTCCCTTTGCCAGGCTCAAAGAGGGGACAATGCACCATGGCTGCTGGACCAGGCCCTTCCTTTAGTGCCCTTTTCCCGAGAGTGGCTTTTCCAGCACAAAAGCACGATGGAGTAGCAAAAACAATGAAAGGGAGATGGGTGTCAACCAGGGGAGACCTTTCCAGCATTTGCTCCTGCAAAATGAGAGCCAGCATGCGTGGATGGCACAGGGTGCATGGAGCATCCAGGGGGGAGACAGCTGCAGGTGCAGAGGCAGCAGTGTGTAACCCCTGCTTCAATCTCCTCAGCTCCATCTAACATTGAGCTGTCAGGAAATAAGGAGCTTGGCCTCCATTTCAGGGTCATTCATGCTTGGCTGGTGGAGGTGAAAATGTCAGCTGCTGCAGATTTAAGGGAAGAGACCTCCTGTTTCTGTGGGCAGTGGTGGAAGGTAATTCGATCAGAGCACGGGGACAGTGGTGGCACAGCTGCAGTCAGCTCTTCATGCACCCAGGAGGGTGGATGAGAGGGATCTGTGCCCTTGCCCAGAAAACCCATTTGGGAGTGAAAGCCACTCCTTCCAAAGGATATACATAGAGAGATAAATGTACACTCTCTACACAGGGAGTGTATCTACTGGAATTTTTCCAGTGCTGGGGTTAGGGGTGTGAATTCCAACCCAAAAGCCACCCAAGAACCAGTTCTCAACCATGCTCTCTTTGAAAGCTGCTCTTGAACAGTGATCTTTTATGCACTTTGTGTTTTTTACACTGACTTTTTGCAGGTGTGTACAAAACATAGCAATTGGTTTAATCCTATATGTTCAATGTACAGCTTCACTGTATTGCTCAGTGCTCTGAGAAAGAGCCCTGTGTGGCAATGGGCTGGACAATTGTTTCTGACAGTTTTGTTCCCAGACTCTTGAGTTATTCTTGCCTGGGGACAGAACAGCTGCAAGGGGAGATTTATCCTGTGGAGACTAAAACCAACTCCCCAGTAACATTGGGATTGCAGGAAATCTTTCACTAGAAGGTGTCCCTAGCACCAGCACCCCAGGGAGATAGCAGGGTGCCTGTGTACCCCACCAGGGAGGTATCCCATCAGGGAAGTACCCCTTGTGCAGTGCAGGTGCTGGGTGGGACGGGGCAGGATCCAGACATGGGGCTGGACAAGCTGTTCCACTGTTCCACTGTTCTCCAGAGAAACTGCTGCTACAGCTTCTGCTACCTGTGTCTGAGGGCACCGGAATCTTGGCAGGGAGGTCGATGGGGAGGGTGCAATTCCTCAGGACTGGTCCCCTGCTTTCACTTCTACTGTCCATGAGCAAATTCCTGCTTCACCAGGAGCTGCAAGGTAGAGAGCAGAGACAGGCAGTGGCTACTGTTAAGGAAAACAATGGTTTAATGCTATTTTGAGCTTTGTGGAAACAATTTATTTTGGTTTTGCGGCCCCAGGGAAGAGAAGAGCAAGCTTCTGTCTCCACCACAGGATCTGTTTAGTCTTGGGTGGCAGAAATGCCTCAGGGGCAGACAGAGGCTGCACCCAGCCCGGTGGGTACTGTGGGACATTCTGTCTTCTGTTGGCCCCCACAGTGACCTGTAGAGTGTTGTGGGGCTCAGGATGTGTCCATGGCAGCTAGAGTAAACATTCAGAAGCAACTAACATCTGCCTGGTTTTCTCCAAGACAAATTTGGAGTTTTGTTTTCAGCCCTTGAGGTCTCAAGTGGGGAATTCACTTTGTTCCCTGGGCAAGTTGATCAGACCCCAGCTGGGAAAGCAGAGGATATAAGTGGGATATCCTCTGTGTGGGCTCCTGGAATTACCATACTGGTAGTTTCTGAAGCAAAAGGCTCTCCTGATGATGAACAGGTAAGTGCCAATCAACCAATGTTATTCCTATGTAACTGCTCTGAATACTACACAGACTAAATTTAATTTCATGATTGATTATGCCAGGAGACCACAAGTATTGAATAGGTGCCTTTGCTAAATGAATCTCATGGAAATAATTACTGGCTCCAAGAGAAGGGGGCTGCAATTTCAGATCCAGAGAAGACACTCATCCTGCACACCAAATCCAGATGAAAACCCATAACCAAGATGCTTGGTGAGAAGTGCCCGTGCTGAGGCCAAGGATGGAACTCCATGCACGTGCCACCTCCAGGATCTTGGGAAAAGGATCTGTGCAAGTCTCCATGTGCTAGCACTATTGCATAAGAGGCGCCCTTGCCTTAAGCCTCAGCTGAAATCTGACTTGTTATTAAGGCCAAAGACACCCTGGCTGGACATGCAATTTCCAGAGCTGGATGTCTGCAGCAGCACTTGCACACAGGTGTGTCCATTTTCTGTATCTGCCTGTAGAGCTGTGAGCAAGAGATGCAGCTCTCACCTTGCTTCTTCATGGCGTGTGTCCTGCTGTTTCCACATGTCTTAACAAGCCCGTGCATCAGCTGAGCAGAGACTACTGCCCATCTACACAGCATCTATCCAATGTGCATCTCTTACCACAAACCTTTTTTACCACAGATAAAAAGGAACCAATTTCTTTCGCCTCTGTTACAGGGAAATGTCAGAAGCAGGGACAGCTGGCTCAGCTGAAGTGAAAGAGTCAGATGAATATGCATGATGCTAAGGCATTATTAACCTTGTGAATTTAATGTTGTAAATTTGACCTTTCTTCTCTCGTCTTTCCCCCCTTTGAGGATAGCTGTCCCTCCTGGACACGCCTCTCATCATGAATTGTGAGGTGTCACACCTTGTTTTTTGCTGTGCATGTCACCACGTGAGTGCTCCAAGACAATTAATCACTCCATTCCTGATTGAAAATTCTCAGTCCTTCAATTTTCAGGTTGCATTTGAGTGAATAATGCTCTTGCAGAGACAGGGGAAAGAAGAGTTTCCAACTCATTTGCAGACATTTTATTATTTTAAAAGCTGTTCTTGTGAAGCACCTCATAATACATAAGGTTGCATGGCTCCATATCCTGAAGAAAAACCCAGGCAGCACAGCTCTTCAATCCAAACGGGCATAAACAAGCTGGCCAACAACAGGCTCAGCTCTCACAAATCAGGCAGCAGCTAAAGGGACCAATTCTCACCTGGTATGAGGACATTTGGGTCAGAGAATCTGGGGTTCTGTCTGGAGCAGGGAAGGTGAGGGGGATTAACCTGCACCGAGCATGGGAATCAGAGAGGCTTCAGGTGCCAGGGCTCTTTTGGGCTGGAGAAATGATAAAGAATCACACGAAACATTCTGATATTAAACAGCAAAAACTTACTGGCAGGACAAGAGTTGCTTTTTATTAAAACACCTGCTATTCCTTGGCCGCAGAGCTCCTACTCACATGATTTTCCCATCCTCCATTATATGCTTTCCCCCTCCTCAAGCTTCACTCCCAAGGCCACACATCTTCATTCCTTGCTGCTGTGCAGAGAACGTGGCCCTGCCTACCCAAATGTGGGTGTGCAACACTGCTGTTCGTGGATAAGATCTGCAGAGATTGCTGTAACAGGAGGCTTCCCACTATAATACCAAATGTCCATTTAAATTTTTATGCTAAATGTTGGCTATCATAATGAGCTACTATGTATGGCTTTTTATGCTAAATGTCAGCTCATATGAGCTACTATGGCCTAATTTCCTTCTCTGAATTTGGCCTCTTCCAGTGTTGGAGCAAGATTTTATCTCTCTGAATCACTGCATCGTCATCAGACATGGTCTATAGGCAGTGGACTGTTCTCCAGCCCATCTCCTCACCTGGAGGAGATGATGGTTAGGGGTATGGTTGTCATGGCAGTGGCAAGACAATTAAAATGGCTTTATAATCAGCTAAAGGTACTGACTGTTTCCAGGATACTATATATCCTAATCAATCTCAGCTCCAACAGACCTTGGAGCAAAGCCAGATCCAATGGCAGCAGTTGATGGCTTTTCATTTCTTTCTTTCTCCTCTATCACCCTAGGGTTAGCTTTCCTGCATGGGTTTGTAGCTGCAGTTCAAGGTGAAGGAAAACCTCCGTCCTTTCTGGCTGTGGTGTCTTTTGTTCTGCATCCTTTGATTTGAGCCTTGCAGCACACAGAATGTGTGGAGTTACCACCCTTCTCTGACCTCCTGGCCTGCCAGAAGCTGAACTGGCTGCTTTGCATGGCCTGATGTGGGTGCTGCCCTTGTGATGAGTGCAGGGAATAAGGGATGTCTTTGTGGAAGGCTCCTCCTAGCAGGCTGTGCTTCTCCCCTTGCCAGGCCATTCCCCGTGGGTGGTGGGGGCTGGAAGCAATATGTTGGAAGTCACACTGTATCCCAACAGCTTGGGATTCAGAGCTGTCAAGCAGTGGCTCATTGTTAGTACAACTTCTTCCAGAATGCCAGAAAAAGAAAAGGAGACTTGAAACTTTTTATGACCTGCTGACACATGAGTCTGGTAGGAAACTAACTGTGAATCTGGAGAAGTAGCGGAGGGGTTTGGAAATTTGCTGCTGCTGCTGCTCATTACAGGGTTGTTTTTTCCTACAGGTAGCAAAGTGAGCCAGAGGGCTCCTCCAATTTACATCTGGTTGTTCCAGCTGGCTAACGTGGATCTACTTTGTGGTGTAGGTGCTGCCCTCTGCTTGTTCAGCACTTCATGGGAGTGTATAGCACTTTTGTGAGGGCTTTTTGTATTTTTCCCATGATTCAAGAACAGTTGAATTCCCATTTTAGGGAGTTTCTGACCTACATGAGCCCTGAGGTGACTGTATAGTCCCAGGCAGGAGGCTGGGCCAGCTGTGTCCTGCACATCTGGATGAGTTTGCAATATGAGACTACAGGGTGGCACAAAATGCCACTCCTGACTGCTGCTACTAAGAAAACTCAGCTCAAGGCTGCTCTGTGTGGCACTGGGCACTTCCCCAGTGGCCAGTAGGTTTCAATTTCAGGGCTATTCTGCATTTTGTGGTGACACTGTCTGGCTCAATGTTCTTAACTTTTTCTTGTGTCCTCACATACAAACTGAATGCTTAAAGTCTCAACAATGATCAGCATTAAAATAAAATTGACTTGAATCTAATTTAGGCTTGTGGCTGTGTTTAAGCATTCTAGAGCTGTGAACCCTGTTTGGAAGTTGTGATGTCTTTGCAATCAATCAATCAATCAATCAATCAATCAATCAATCAATCAATCAATCAATCAATCAATCAATCAATCAATCAATCAATCAATCAATCAATCAATCAATCAATCAATCAATCAATCAATCAATCAATCAATCAATCAATCAATCAATCAATCAATCAATCAATCAATCAATCAATCAATCAATCAATCAATCAATCAATCAATCAATCAATCAATCAATCAATCAATCAATCAATCAATCAATCAATCAATCAATCAATCAATCAATCAATCAATCAATCAATCAATCAATCAATCAATCAATCAATCAATCAATCAATCAATCAATCAATCAATCAATCAATCAATCAATCAATCAATCAATCAATCAATCAATCAATCAATCAATCAATCAATCAATCAATCAATCAATCAATCAATCAATCAATCAATCAATCAATCAATCAATCAATCAATCAATCAATCAATCAATCAATCAATCAATCAATCAATCAATCAATCAATCAATCAATCAATCAATCAATCAATCAATCAATCAATCAATCAATCAATCAATCAATCAATCAATCAATCAATCAATCAATCAATCAATCAATCCCATGACATTGTGAAAAATGAAGTCCACATTTTTGCTAGGATTTAAAAGGTTTAATAAAAGACAATAAAGACAAGACAATAAAACAAAATACAAGGCCGGGGTGTCTCTGGCCAAGAGCCAAGAGCACACCTGTCCCATAGAACCCACCCCTTAAATATGTATATTTGAACTTTTCTAGGAGCTTATTTCCATGTTTCTGTGAGCTGCTTTGCATGGCCACTCCTTGCTTCCGCCTTTTTAGAGCATGCATGTTTCTTGGCTGTGGTTTTAATTAATTTTTCTTATCAGTGTTAATTTGGGCCTTGGTCTATAATTTCTACAGATGGTCAGTGCTGGTAGCTGGGATATCAGTAGCAGAGGTCTCCATATCAGCAGCAGGGTCTGCACTGGGTGCTATCCCAACCAGGCAGTCACTACAAAGACACTTTATCATCTTACTTTACTCCTAGAGAAAACTATATCTTTAAAACCATTTCTACACCACACATCTAATATCCACTCTATATGGGTGCAAAAAGAAAGAAAAAAAGAAAGAAAGGAAACGAAAAAAACTAATACCATAATATGTATTTATAACAACCTTATATGTATAACAGTCATCTTAATATTTGCTAAAAGCCAACTTTATAATATGTGCTTATAACACCATCAATGATTGTAACACATTTGCTTTAGATAATCAGACTCTGCACAAATCTCCTGAATTTCTAGCATGCCCATAGATTTGCCAGCTCTTCACTCTCTGTTGGGATTTACCTGGTCCCTCCAGCTGGAATAGTCTGCCAACAGCCTCCACTTCACAGAGGGAGCCCTCTACCCAGCACAACACTCCTGGCATCTGCTGAAACAACAGATTTGGGAGCATTAACCTGCTCCATTAATCCCCAGGTTAGAGGGTCAGTGAAAGTCCCCAAGATATACCAGAAAATTTGTCTGGAGACTCTTTCTCCCTTAAGGAGCCTGCTACCTTCAACACTCAGTGACAAAGACAACAGCTTGGAAAAGCCCTAATTTCCAAAGATAAGCAATATAGCCATGTTTATGAAGATTTCCAGGTTTCCTTAAAGGCTCTGTTTGAATATATTTTTCCCATTATTCCCCCCTTGACACCATTAGATCTTTCTGGCAGCTCATTTTTGGATGATTTTGTTTCAAAATATGTTTAGAAGCTTAGGTTCTAACGAAGGATAATAATTACCCAACTAACAATGAACTTAACCAACCACCCGAGGAGTTGGAATGATTTACAGCTTTCAAAGGAGCTGATGCTAGCTTGCCTTTTGTCTTTCTACTTAATGCCTCTCTAATATTCTTCTCTGGACACAATGCTTTTATGAACTGCTTTTTCTCCATCTTTTTTCCTTCAATAGAATGCCAAGTCCCTCCACCACCTAATTCTCTGCATACAAAAGAAGATTTAATATCCTCTAAATGACTATAAAGAACAAACCTACCAGATGGCAGACTTCATTGCTCAAGGGGGATGCAGACTGCTTCTCTTGGAGAAGCATTTCAATGTGGTTTTGAAAGAGAGAGTCATTAGATGTATTCATATTTTCCTTAGTGGGGTGCTGTGATGTAACTCAGGAAAGGTGCAAGAAGAGGGAAATACATTTTGTGATCCAATAGAGGAAACAAAAGGAGCTGCATGAGGTGCCTTTTTTGCTAATTTATTGAATCTCTCTGAGGAGAGAGATGCTGATGGTAACCTTGAGCATCTCTGCAGAACTTTTGAGATGTAGAGTTTTGATGTTATGTATGATTTTTACAATCTCAAATAAAGGTTTAAGAAAGTTACTAGCATTCAAAGACCACTTCTCCAGATTTAAAACAAGGATGTTGCTGACATATAATCAATGCTCCTCAGGAAGAAACTGTTCTGTTCATTCTCTTTCCATTTTTTCTGTCAGAAGCTGACAAGATTAGTTGATTAAAAGGACTTCTTTAAGAACAAATGTTTGCATCTTGCTTATTTTCCAATTATTTGGCTGAATGATTCATCTGACACATAGCTAAATCATTTATTTTTGTAGATTATCTGAGAAGGGATCACAATATTTATGTATGGACCTATTGCTCAGACTTATTTGCTAAATAATTTATTGGAATATTCTGTGCTTTGTGTCTCATTTGTGGCCAGTTCTTTGGGAGATGTTGGTATTCTGATGACGTGATGTGTATCTGTTCCCAAGTGGGTGACTGTAACTTTCTGGAATTATTTTGTGATGTAAGTGGCTGTTATTATGAGTCTGAAATGTGTTTTCATGCTAAATTCACACTTGGTGAGTATTCCTTCCAGAAAATGTGTTCCCTAGGATAACTGTGGAAAGCAAACACAAAAAAAGGAAGGAACACAGTCAAAGCAAATCCATAAAAAGATTCAGATTCACAGAAATGTGTTTGCAGGACACACTTATCTCTGCTGTGAAGCAGTGTGATAAAGAAGACCTTGGATTTACAAGGCAGAGATGGTTATATGACAACCAGCTACATATCCTGTATGGAACACTTGAATGATGATCTGCAGCCAGACCTGCTACCAAACAAATATGACCCACAGTCACTTGTGCTCTCCTTGAGATGTAGGTTACACAGCAAAGTACCAAGCAAAGAAAAGTGTAGCATTACATATCAAATGAAAGAGAAAGATAAAAAGGGCATATTAATGGGAAGGCAACAATCTTGGTATTAAGGGTGAAGAAAATAGGGTATTTTATGTGTCTCCAAACTGACACAGTAGCCTGTCGTAACAGCCACTACCTGATACCTTGAAAGCAAGAGAAAAATTTCCATCATGATTTAGTGATCAGCTTTCACACTGAATTTGGACATCTGATCTCCTTATCTTTGCAAGAATTACTGGGGCACCTGGTTGGTAACAAGAAAAGAATTCAACCTAACAACAGCCCATTCATCCTGGTGCTGTGTCAGGCAAAACCCAAGCCTTTATCTAGAATATAATTCTCTACAGACCTTTGCTTCAAATCATGTTTGCTGTGCACTGGTTTGTATTTCAACATAGCCAAAGAGAGGCCTTGCTCTCACAAAAATTCAGTTGAACTGTATTTCTCCCTACCATGAAAAAGTAGATTCAAATAATATACCTGTCACAATATAGGCATATAGCTCCATGGGGAAAATCCACTATTCTGGATTTAATCCCAGCTACCAATTGGGAAGACAACTTGCAGTATTCTCCCCCTCTGGTACTCACATATATCTCTAGATTTTAAGGATGTCTGTGGGCCATCTATAGAAGAGACATTAACTTTTTTAGAGCTTTGGCCATGTCTATAAAGGGATGGTATTTTTCAGTACATAAATATGTACATTGTACACTCTACGTCAAACTCCCTAGTGCACCCTGCTTATTAATCACAGTCTAATGTGCTTCTCTTGACAACCCTTGTGCATAAGCTATTTTCTCAGTACTTGGGAGATATCCTGAGGCTCAGTGGTCCCTTCCTTTATTCTGTACTCTACAAATTTACTGGCAGTAATTTGTGGGATGCCTTCCCAACACTACAGGAATACTGGTCTGGAGGCGTAAGCGTATTAAACCGCTGAACTCCCGTGATTCACATCCTTTCCTGACACCCATTAATGTTCCTGGCACCATTTTCAAATTGCTATTTGGCAGATGGAGGACATGCTGCTAAGTGCTATGATTATGAGATTCATTAATATGGATAGAATTATGCACATGCATTTGTAGTTGGGCAGGCAGAAGAATTTACATCCGAGGTTTCCAAAGACACTGGATGCTGAGGTGATACACTGCAGGAAATGATACCAGAGGAAAATGAGATAAAATTCTGCGGAGAAGTTACATGAAGCAGTTCTACTTGATGAAATTTTTGCTTTGGGGCTCACCTAGGCAGCAACAACTAGTGAGAACAGGTAGTGATCCAGAACTGGATGGTCACCGCAAGTGGCAAAGCTTTTGGATGACAAAGACCAATTAGAACTGTGAGCAGAGCCCAGAGCTACAAGAGAGGAGCATGAATGTGCCAATCCAAGAGGGCAACCATGCCACCATTACCTCTGGCATCTTACTGCTGATCAGGAGCTCACCAGTCAGGCTTGGGAGATCAGCTACAGCAAATGTCACAAGGATTTGAAATGGGGAGATTTCTGCTCTGTCATGTCAAAAGCCTGGAATTGTGCAAGAGTTGAGTCTTTTCCAGCAGGACCAGGTATCTTCTGTGGGTTTTCAGAGGCTGTCTGATCACTATAAAATATTCACTGAGCGTAATGGGGAGTGGAAAGGTCTGTGTCATTGCAAAAAACAGGTCTGGGTGCTGGAATAGAGAGGCACTATTTGCTTCTAGCGATATGAACATTTGTGTTCCTCTCCTTGTTCTGGGCATCTGGATTTAGTGTATGCTCTGTTTCCTTGGACAAGAAGGCTTTTTATTGGTGGCTTCAGCATGAAGGAAGAATTCTTTAGCTTTGTGCAGAGTGGTTGCAGATGATCACTGGCATGTACTTCAGGAAGATGGATAGAAGGGAGGTGGTACTTCATGAGGAGGGTGGGTGTTTCTCATCATGATGTGCTTCATGCGATAAGTGCCTGCAGTTTTTTTGCACATCCATAAGAAGATTTCCTGAAGGAAATGTTGGAGGAGGAATGTGAGTGGGAGCAGGAGGAATAAATTTAATGTTTTAGGCAGATGGGGAAAGCAAAATGACCAAAATAATCATGACCACAACATACTGGATGTTTGGTGTGCTGAGGACAGAGAGTGATTTTTGGCTTATGAATGCATTGTAACCAGGGAAATGTCTTGCTCTTTGGAGTATTGATAGTGTGTGGGCATGATCTGTCATTTAGGGTTGAGCTGAATCTATGTGACCTTTTCCAGTCAAATGCACCAAAATGAATTTGAGTGATGAAAGTGATAAATGGTGTGTTGAATAAAACCTCAGAGTGCAGTGAGGAAGCACACAAACAGGACAGCTGCGAGTGAGGTGCCTGGTTGAACTAAGGACATATAGGATCAGAGAAATGTACCAAAGTGGGGCTGGCAGTAATGAGAGCTCAAGGGTGGTGCATGCCCTGGAGTTCCATGGGATTCTCCATGCCAAATCCTGTGTCCCTAGATATTGAACTCTGCACTGTCCATCCTTCCAGAGTACCTCATTCCCATTCATTGGCAGCATCTCAGGCAGTGCCATCACCCAACTGTGTCTGTAGCCCCTCTGCTGGGATGCCCTGGCACAGATTCTCTCACATTTTTTTCCCATTCAGGTACCTATCAGCCTCCCTGTACGGGCTAATTCTTCTTTTCACACAGGTTGCATGATACAAGTGTTAACAGACATGGTAAAACATCTCAGTGCTTATTGTCCATTCCCAGTTTCCATGGCAACCATGATAAAACATTTCTTTTCCCATGTTTCAGGAATGCCATTCACCTCCTTTCTTCCCACTCCTCAGTTCCCTTCAGGAGGAGGCAATGCTCCCTCTGCTTCCTCAAGGACAGGCCAGTGGCAGTGCTGCCACGGCTCCAGGACAGATGTCACAGGGCATGGGGCAGCCCTGGGTGCCTGGTGCATTGCCTTGTCCCAAACTCCCAAAACCCAAGACGGTCTTGTCTGGAGATGCAATTGTCACTCCAGGACCACACCAGGAGCCAGCTTAGCTCTCCTTATGCCTGCAGGTGTGGAAAGGGGGAGCCAGCTCTTTCACAGAGGAGAATCTTTGCCTTGCAGGGTTGTGCCATCTGGGCTTTGATTTCCCCTATACATGACCTACAGAGCAGCACAAGTGCACTGCAAATCAACTGAGTTTCCCAGAGGTCTTCCTAAGCATTTTGCAGCACCCTAAAATCTTCCTGCACCTTGGTCAGCCCTGGGAGCTTGGCTGGAGGAGCTCAGTGCTGACAGCTCATCTTCTTAATCAGCTGAGTGAAATAATGAGTTGGAGAACCTTTCCTAGAGAGTTTTTCTGTCTGGGGTGCATTACTGTTATACACATACTGGGTTTGCAGTGTGCTTAACTATTGAATCAACGTGTTGTTGGTCACTGAACCCTGCACTGTGTGAGCTGCTGCAGGTGTGCTGAGCTGAGCAAACTGCTGGAAACTTGGGAATGGGATGAGAGGGTAGCAGGCCTGGGTAACAGCTGCAGGGTGATGGTAGGAGGCAGAAAACCTACCTGAAGTCATCTTGGGTGACTTCATTTTGAGTTGTGCAGTGCTGCTGGTGTCTTCTCTCAGTTAACAAGTGAAAGGACAAGAGGAAATGGCTTTAAGTTGCACCAGGAAGAGTTTTTGTTTGGATGTTAGGAAAAACTTCTCACTGAAAGGGTGGTCAAGCACTGAAATGGCCTGCCCAGCAAAGTGGTGGAGTCACTTTGTGTGTTCAAAAAGAGTTCAAAAAACATGGGATGTGGTACTTGGAGACATGGCTTTAGTGGTGAACACAGTGGTGATGGGTCAACCTTGTTTGGGATTCTATGTACAGGAGGAAGGAGGGTTAAATGTGAAACAAATAAGGAGTCAATACCTAGAGAACAGAGAATACCTATAAATGGAGAGGTTTTACATATTATCCTAGTATTTGAATACATATTATATAGTTTACCTGTATTTATACTTATCTGCTACTGGAGGCTGTCTCTGTACCACGTTTGATGAAGCTCTCTTCAAGGCATTTGAGTGCATTGCTCAAATCTGGTAGGTCTCTGCCCACCTCTGGCTTCCTCTGCTAAAGTCCATCTTGGTAGACCCTGGGGCACTTCTGAGGTGAAAAAAAAAGATGCTGGAGGTAACTTTTGTCTTGTTTCTCACCAGCAACACTATGGCTTTGGGAAAAGAGTCTGTCCCACCATGGTCCTGTCTGGCAGCATAATTTGTTCAGCACATTGATAATGTCAGGGAAGTTACCTGCAGAGATATAGTCCAGCTCCTCATAAGCTGAATAAAGACTGGAACCACTGCCTGCCTGCCAGAGTGGTTTCACCTTCCTGCAGCACTGCACAGGCTCCAGGAGAGCCATCCCTTCCCTGTGGATCCCCTTCTCCTCCTCTCCAGGTGGAGACTGAATGTGCAGCTCTGGAGAGGCAGCCTCATCAGGCCCCTGCAGGGTGCACAGGGCAGCTGTGCAGTGCTGCTAAGCCAACACGCTGCTCTCAAGCACTGGGAAATGACAGCACCAGAGAGCTGGCACCTGGTCAAGGTGTTGCTGGAGCTGTGGTGTGCTCACACCATACCAAGGAGGTCAGTCCTGAAAAGGAACAATCACTTGGTTAATGTTTGGAAACATAGAATAAATGGCAATGTTAGTACCAGAGCCGGCTGAAGATCAGGAATTCTGGTTCAACATTTTTCTTGCTTCCCCCTCCCTCTGAGTTTCAGGAGATTGGGGCCAGATCCTTAACCTCAAGGCTTCTTAGCCCAGGAAAAGACTTTCAGATACATCTTTCTGATTCCCCAGTTTGCAGTACCCCCAGCCCAGCAATGTTAGGGACCTAGAGGAAGGCACTGCTGATTTTTGGCTGAGCCTAACTCAATTCTACATGAGACAATTCAAGTCCTGAAGAAAGAAACTGGTGACCTGGAAGTTTGCTGGAAAGTTTCCAGGCAAACACAGTTTGAAATTAGCCTTCAGGAGCCCTAGACACCAAATGGCTTCACTGGGAAGTCAACCAGAACCTGCTCATGGGGGTTTCTTATGGGTCCTTTGGCATGAGCAAACAAAAGGCCTCATCACTTATGCTCTTTAATCATTGTCTTCCTCCCTGCCCTGGTGCCAGCCAGTGCCCTGGCATGGCATGGAGGGCAGTATGCACTGAGGACTGTTCCCAAATACGAGGCAGGGAGGGATAAACTGCACCAGTTTCAGCTCTATCCTTCCCACACAGTGCCATACTTTTTCAAAGCCAGATTTTCACAGAAATAAAATATCACCCTGCTCAAGTGCAATACTATTTCAGACATAGAAGTGGGGAGGAAAAACTAAATTAAAAGATAACTCTAAGAATACTGTATTAAGGCCATAGGTACAGCACAGGGGGTCAGATGAGACCTGGAATCAGATGTGGTATGGATTGGAAATGGCTCATCTGTGCCACTTGGCTTCAGAGGCAAAGAATGATCCCTGTTTTGATTCCGTCTTTTATTTCAGACCTAGACTAGCCAGCAAATTTGGTATGGAAATAGGCAGCACCAGAACATCAGGTACTTTTTGTGCCAACTAATTTAGTCCCTCTCGTGTAACATCCCCTTAATAAAGGTTTTTTGGAAGCAACAGGAGGTACAGATGTGTTGTTTTGCTTGCATAACAGGTTCATAAGGGTGCTCAGGATGAAGTATGCTACATTAGAGGTTCTTCAAATTGCCAAGATGACCAAAATTCTGAGAGCTGCCCAACTCTGCTGTTCGTGTTGATGGTCATTTCAGTGGTGGTGTTATAGACAGTCCATAATTTGCCTACTTCCTCACTGTGGAACACAGAGATTCTTTCCCCAGATGTCCAGTGCACAGAGTGGGGAGTGGGTGTGATCCAAGGTTAGAGGGTATTAACTAACATTAGTTTGGATTTTCACTCCTCCAGTTTACAAGTAGTTCTTTGGAAACAAGCCTGGAATCCTTAAGTTTATTGAAGGAAAGGTATTAGAAAAAGGATTTCATAAAATGGGCTAAAGAAGGGGTTGATTACACAACTAATTCCACATCATAGCCATGAGCATCTAATCTATCTCCCAGCCATTCCTATTACATCTAAATAGACCTGTTGTAATGAAGCATTGAGAGGTGAAGGAGGGGGTTAATGTATTACTCTGTCACTGCTGAAGGTATCATTTACAATTTGATGGAGGTCAGGAAAATAAGCATGGTTGTCTCAGTTGACTTTCCAGGGCATGTCCAATGCTGAATTTTCCTGAAATCTGCAGATTTTGCATTTGTTAAAAATCTACATAAATAATGTTGAGAGAGGAGGATGTAATGGACCTGTTATGCAGGCAAAACAATGCATTTTTACATCTTGCTTTTATTTAACACTGTACGTTTTTTATCTTTCTGATGTGATCTGTTTTCCCCTCTCAGGTAAAGCAAAGTAACAGCTACCCAGGGGCCAGTGAAATATATTAATGGGGCTGAGCTGGAAAGAGCAGCCCTACAGATATGCTGGACAGGGCCAACGAGCAAGGTGAGCAGATTAGGCTATATAAATATTTAAAGAGCTGTAATTAGGACTAACATGGCCTCGCTCCCAAGGTTCATTATTATAGATGCACATGGCAGAAAAGCAACTAATCATGATCTTTCTCCACTTGCTTTTTCTCATGTTTTTGACAGAGTGTTTTTCACTGCCTAAAGTGTTCCTGGCTGGCACTACTTCCCTGTGAGGGGACAGGAGATTTGTCATGGCTTTTTGTGAGACCAGGGAAAAATCCCAGAAAGCTTTCATAAAAAAGCAAGGGCAGATGTCACCCTGTGCTGCTGGGATCTGGGGCAAGGAAGCAGAGGTTTCCCTGCATAAAAAGCTCTCATCCAAAGCACAGCAGGACTTGAGGAGCCCTTGCTGAGGACACCATGTGTCCCAGTGTCACAGTCACACAAACAACCTCCTCCTGTTGGGAAGACTCCAGCTCACCCTTGGCTTTAAGACCATAACTTTGTGGCTCCAGGGCTCAGCTGTTACGAATGTCCTGGAGGCATGCAACCTCACAAGCTGAAAACACTCCAGTCCCTACAAAGCACAATATCCTCTCTGCTTAGCAACACACTTTTCCATGAACATCTCACACCACCAGGCACGCTGTTGCCTCAATGCTCCTTAACTGAGCCCAGTGCAGGGTGTCCTTCTGGGATGGAGGTAACACAAGGGCCAGTGGGACAGCCCAGGGGCTGGGCCACCAGGGTTTTATGCTTCTTGCAGTGCAGCTGGAGCTCACAACCTGGATGCCAGCACCTCTAGGCAGGGAGAGCACAGCAGGCCAGTCACTGAAGGAGAGTTGCCTTCTCCTCCAGGAGAGCACTGAGCTGTCTTCCCCAGAAGAAGAGGGTGAATGAGGGTCAGAGGTTTTTTTCCAGATTGCCCATAAACAGATCCTGAAGTTGGGTGGGGAATACAGCCATAAATTCGGCCTGCAGCGTCCCACATGGAGCTGCTCTTGGTGGGGACCAGCCTCTGCAGTGTTGGTGGTGTGGGTCAGGGCTCAAAGCACACATGCACAACACATTTTTAGACCTCCAGCTTTAACAGACATAGCATTTTAATCACCTGTTTGTGCCCCTTCCCACAATGCACACAGCTCAGTTTGGATGACATTTCCATTGAGAAAGACTTACTGGTCATCTGACCCAAGAGAAAGACAGAAATAAGGAGGTGGAGTGGAAGGGAACATGCTTCCAGAGGGTCTGGAAGCTGGTGAGCACACCAGGGCTGCACTGGCCAGCAGTCTGCACCCAGATACACTTCTCTGGAAGTGGCTACAGGACAGGAAAATTCATACACAAGCACAGGGGAGAAAAAAAAAAGAAAAGAAAAGAAAAAAAGAAAAGGAAAACAAGAAAAGAAAATAGGTTGTTTGGTGCCCTATTCTTCCCTGTGGCTAAATTAATTGGGTCTTACTCCTGCCGTCTGTATGCCGGCAGTACTCCCACAGCACTGACTTTAATAGGAGTGCAGATTGCAGGATCAGGCCCACGGTGTCTTGGAAAATATGAATAATAATCACTACGTAGAGAAATACTGCAGTTTGCAACTCAAAGAACACTTTAAATCTGCTTAGCAATTTGTAACGCCCACAGTAGCACACTGTGTAAAGCTGCAGTTATGAGACAAATCACTTTTCCATTAAGCACGGCTCCAGGACGTGCCTTATGGCAGCACACAGGGAGCAGGGAGAGATGGAGGGGAGGGGAACGCTGTGCATGAGGTGGTGCAGGAAGCCAAGAGGTTTGATTTTTCCAGCAGCAGCTGTGTTATCCCTTTATGGTTATTTTCTGGGCTCGCAGCAATTAATCCCCACACAGCCTGACTCCAGTGTCCATCCATCTGCGGACCATTGTGCCGCCTCTCACATCAAACCATCTCTCAGTACCGATGACTTTCCTTCAACAACAAGCCTGGAAACAGCAAATTATATGAATTTTTTCAAATTACAGTATTTTTCTCAAGTCCAGATCTCAGTGTTGTTTGATGAAGACTGACCTGGTCACCCAATGTTCTGCCAGCAGTTATCTGACCTCACCTCTGCCTGAAACATCACTCTGCCAAGCCAAAACACAACAGTGGAGCTATGAAAGCTCATTTTAAGGTCCTTTCTCTTTCTTACTTAGGCCTTTGAAATCCTGCTCATCTTCTGGAGGCAGAGAACAACTCCACATGCGATGTGTCCTCATTTGACTTGGGGCTGCTTCACCCTAGCAGGAGGCACTGAGATGCTCAGGGTAGGAGTAAGTGGCAGATCCCAGTCTTGGCCACCACGAACTGGTTTAACTGGTGGATTTAACCTACCCTTGCCAGCTCTATCCCCCACACTGTCCAGTTATAATTCGATGAGCACCAGATGATGACAAAAAAGCACGAGCAGAGACAACACCTGAACCACAACCATCAGTGGCAGGAGGCCATTTGAAACAAATTCTTCACCGGAGGCTTGAGCAGGGTGGCCTGGCTCTGAAGTGCCATGAGAGCAGAATGACTTGCTGAGAACAGATCTCTACTGAGAAAAAAGACCTTGGACACACTGGAAACAAAAGTGTGGTTTGAAATGCAGGGAGAAGGAGGACAGTGAGCTATCTTGAAGCATCTACACAAAAGTACAATGACATTTAAGTCTGTCGAGGTCAGTGAGGAGATCCAGGCAGACTGGGGAGTTAGACAAAACAGCCAGGGTCTCAGTGAAAGCTTTTATCTCATTCTTAGAGAAGGTGTTTGGAGACCTTGAATGGGAAAAAAGGGTAGCAAGATAAACAGAGCAGGCAGCTGAATCCCTCAAGACTTTAAAACAATGATCAAAGGAAAATGCAAATGAGGAACCTGCCCCTAGAAAGTCAGAGGAAAAAGATTCATAGCTCAGTAGTGAAATCAGGTATGAGAAGAGGTATTTCAGCTCCTCTAGGGAATCCAGCCTGTCCCACACCAGAAAAGCACATTTGTGCTGTAGGGAGAACACAGGCAAGGCTTAACAGGTAAGTCAAGTTTCCTTCTTGCCTAGGTTATGAGAAAAGCTGCAGGTCCCAAGGGGTGGATCTAGGACGGCATGGAAGATACGTGAAAAATAAGATATTATATGTAAAGGAAAAACGATTCTTGGCAAGGGTGATGGTTAAATGATGAAACAGAAGTCAAACTTCCCCAGTTTTCTCTCAGACTGGGGTCTGTGCTGCCAGTGTGAATGTGAGGGATTCTACCAGCCACTGGGCAATGCATCTTCGCTTTCAACAGAGCAAAAGAACCTCTTGCAAGCAGTCAGATATTTTCATTTTACATCCCAGCTCAAGACAAGTTTTACTGCTGGGTTTGAGTAGTGATGGGGAGAAGCAAGAAAGTTTCATACATGCAAGGTCTCTTTGCAGACTTTATCCTGCCAGTCTCAGGAGACAGTGTTTGGCCATAATGTGTTTCAAGAGAAAGCCCTAGGTCATGAACTCTTGTACCCTGATTCAGAGCAGAAACTAGGAAATAAAAGTTAAAATAAATCCAAAAAGTAAATGTGGAAAGGAAAAATCACACACAGGATCACAGAATCACTAGGTTGGAAGAGACCTCCAAGGTCGTCGAGTCCAACTCACGTCCTAACACCTCAACTAGATCATGGCACTGAGTGCCACATCCAATCTTTTTCTAAACACATCCAGGGATGGCGACTCTACCACCTCCTTGGGCAGACAATTCCAATACTCATTCCAGTAATCCCGTGACACAGGCTAGTCCTCAGTGATACCATTAGTGACAACATCTAATTTCAAGCTGATCATTGCTTATTGAAGCATGGCCAGGGTGCCTGATCTTGCAGCTGTCAGTCACTCAGGGCTAAATACTCCAAACACATCACATTTGATCATTATTTCTTCAGAAGTACCTTGAGTTTTCCCTGCAGGACAAAGAGCCTACAGAACCAAATGCCATGTGCACAAAATAATACTACTACTAACCCCCCCCCCTCCCCCCCCATCATCATAGTGAAATTTCCCATCTCTTTTCTCCCTTGACCCACATTTATTGTAGCAGAGCAGGTGCTTTTAAATGAAGGAAAGAAAATGAGGAGCAGCTGTTTGATGGCTACTGAACGGCCTGGGATGGCAGTAGCAGCCCTGGCTGAGAAGGATTAATGGGCAGCATGCACATGAGGAGGTCAGAGGTGGCAAATAAATGCCATTTATCAGAGAGTTACAGAAATAAAGGAATGAATCACATTGCTTGCATCACTATAGATGAGGTATAAATAGAGTTAATCAGCACTGAAAGCATATTAACTCAAGGAGAATTATTCATGCACTGCAGGTGTTTTCCCAAGCTCTGTCCATGGAAGTAATGAGTGAGAGAAGTAATTGGTGTCCAGCCCATCTCTAGCCAGCAGCTATTGCCCCTTCTGGACTGAATTAATCTTCCAAATTGCTATGCTGCTTTACAACACATATTTCAACATAATGATCTCTTACTTATTATTATTATTTTTGGTTGCTTGTGAGTTATAGAGATTGATAGCATCCTTTGCAAAAGAAATAATGAACCCAAGAGGAACTGATAATTCATTGAACTTTTGAACTGCCTCCAAGTCACCTCTCTGGGACTTGAAAATTATGATGTATTATTTATTCAGCCCTGACTGTGCCTCTCTCATTGTGGTAGGAAGCTTTGGGAGAGTAATAACAACACAGGCCTATACACTTTCCCTCAACACTTGTTAGACAGAGCCTGCTACTAATTTGCCTTTCAATACGGGTTGTATTTTACCTTTGCAGACACTTTTTAAGACAATTTCTGTGTGTTGGCTTCAGTGCAGACTCAAGAGCCTCCCTCACTCTGCTCAGCTGAGGAAACACAGGAGGTGTTTCAGAGCCCTCACTGGGAGGTTCACAGGCACTGCTCACCTCTCTGCTCCCCGGGCCAGCACCAACTCCTCCCACAGACTTCTGCAATACAACAACAGACCTCAGTTAAGTGGATGTACCTCCTCTGGGTTCAGATCTCCTCCTGAAATGTGCTCAGCTCTGTAACCAGACTCAGAAAAGTGCTTAAACAGAGGCTTAACACAAGCATGTGCTCACCTTCCTTGGGAGCTTAGAGCTCAAAGGATCATCCCATGGTGATTCCAAGTCCCATTTATTTCCCAGTGAAGTTATGAGGTGAAGACTTCAGTGGGTGCTGAGAAACACCATCATCCACACCATCAACGCCCTCTCCTCCTCATCCTCGCCCCACGGTGCCAGGGCAGATTCCGGCTTTAGGGTGGCTGGGGGGACCATCCCAACCCTTCGGCTCCTGCACCGGGAGCGGGGCCGTGGTGCCGGGGCTGAGGTGACAGCACTTGGCGATGCCAAAGGCCCGTTCCTCTGGACACCTGAATCAGAGCAGCAGGAGGAAGAGGAGCGAGCACCAGAGTCTGTGCCCCTTAAGTTTAACCTTTGACGGCAAAGGCTACCTACAGAATGTCTCCCTGGGGTATTACTCGTGTAAACGCGTTGTTAACCCTTCGAGGGCCAACCCCAGCCGCGCAGGTCGTGGCTGGCGCGGTGTGATGGGTGCGGAGCCCCCGCGCATCCTCCCGCCGCTCCGCTTGGCTTTTCTCCGCGCTCCCTCTCGTGGCTCTCCCGAAGAGCACAGCTCGGGCCGCCTGGCAGCCCCTGCCGCCGGGACAGCCCTCCCGAGCCCCGCTGCCCTCCCGAGCCCCGCTGCACCCCCGAGCCCCGCTGCCCTCGGGAACCCCGCAGCCCCGGGAACACCGCTGGAGCCTGGGCTGCGGCTGCCAGGCAAAAGGCAGGAGTTGGAGTTTTCCAGCGTGTGTTGGCTTCACAGCTGTGCTCGTGTCCCCAGCAAGAGGGGTGTGATGCTTCTGCCTTCACGACTTAGCACCAGTTTTAGGGACAGATGTGCTTTCTCCCAAGCAAAAAGATGGTTCATAGGCGTCGTTTCTCTGCCCTTTGCTGCATTTCCTCGAGTTGAAGTCTGCAGTAGCTGTATTGCTGGGTGTGTTGCTGCTACCCTCTGTCCCATGGGATTGAGCCTGCTTGTCTCTGTGGCATCCTCCATCTACCCTGCAACCCGGTTTAAATTTCCATCTAAGTCTCCAGCTAGCAGCATTTTCAGAGAGCTGGCACCTTCCTTCTTGTTCCCAGCTTGTCTGCAAGCTCCTCTGCCCCTTCTTCACCCACTTCACCCCAGCTTTCACATCCTTTTTCACCAGCCATGACCCTACGCCTGCTTGGAAGCCCTTGCTTCTCTCTAGACACCCTCAAAACTGTTCTTTGCCAGGGCACTGTCAGCACTGCTGTCTGCTTCTGCCAGCTAACCTCTTCCTTTCATCCCTGTGAAGCCAAAACCCCTGAAAATGTGCTGATTGTCCTTCCCTCCTCTCTTTTTCTTTCACCTCATGTTTTCATGTTTCAGTCTCAGATGTGTCCCTTACTACACAACTCATTCTGATATATGAAGGTGACAAGCCATGCCACCCAAAGCATGGGTGAGGATCAGGATGTCTCTGCAGCTCCAGGGCTGTGAATTAGGGTCTGATCATTTACTGCATGATCTCTGAACCTTCCCATGCCTTTCTTTCTCCTTTTCATTTGTTCTCTGTATTTCAAACATAAGCTGCCCAGTGCAGGACAATTTCTTACTCTCTTGGTGGTAAGGTGTCAGATTCAAAGCAGGCCTATTTTTGTAAAATTGAACTCTAAGGCCCGATAACATTTGAATCTAATTTGATCTAATTTGAATCTATCTGATAACAATACAAATAATAATATAGCATATAGCACTTCTGAAACAGTTCTTTGGCAAATGGATATTGTGGAATTGAAGTGATGCTTTATAGTCTTTTAAACATTAAACACCCACAAGCCTGCAGCTGCCTCCAGGCCAATTTATTTCAATTCCACCTCATTTTCCTGTGAGATGCTCCATGAGATTTAGTGACAGTATGTGACAAAGGAGCTAGAAAACGTTTTGGTGTAGAACAGCCACTGAGCCATCCAATATGCTTCATGTGCTTTATTCAGAGACATAAGTCACTAGGTATTGAAAATTTATGGGGAATTATACCATTTGGTGATGTGTCTGCCTTTCTCTTCTCACTGGTTGGGTTCCTTTGGGCTTACTGGAGCATTTAGCAAGGAGGAGCATGCCCTGACAATTGATCCAAGAGCTCCTCTGCCTCACAGTACAAAGGGTGTAAGTGAAGTAGAAAGCACACGTTCTTTCTCTGTGAGAATCACTGTTTACTTGTCACTTTCTTGGGAAATTTTGCAAGGATTGTCTGAAGGCTTTGGAAAACAAAGCAAAGCTATTTTGAAATGGTATCATTCAGACTGGAGGGTTTCTCCATCATGATGGAACTTCATTACTAGATAGCAAGGTAGTTCCCAGCTGACAGAGAAAATAAAATTTAATGTCCCTTTCATCTGGTCACCCAGGTATCAGTAACAACAATTGCACTTGAGCTGTCCTGCTATCATTGAATATTTTGTGTTGGGATTATTAAAGGTCATCCAGTCCAAGCCGCTGCAATGAGCAGGGACAATCTTCAACTAGATCAGGCTGCTCAGAGCCCTGCCCAACTTGACTCGAATATTCCCAGGGACAGAGCATCTACCACCTCTCTGGGAAACCTGTTCAATTGTTTCACCAACCTCACTGTAAAAAAGGAGACAATACAAGGTGCTGGACTGAGGGCAGCATAAGCATGCTTTCCCAACCATCCCAGTGAAGATTCAAAGAAATGCAGGAGAGAAGAGAGCTGAACAGAAAGGCTCAGCTTCCTTCGACAGTCCCTTGGTGCTAGGCCTTTTTCTCCAACAGATCCTTCTACAGCACCACTGGCACCACAGAGGAGAGCTGACTTCAGGCAGCACAGCCACTGCCCACTGCCCAGCCACAGCCATGTGCAAACCCTTTCCACCTGAAGCAGAGCTGGGATGCCTCCCATCTCTCATGAGACACCATCATGAGGTGGGAAAGAACACCCTGCTCCTGCTGTCAGTGCCACCTGTGTGAGACATGTTCTCAGTGCTGATGGCATGGGGTCCAGCACAGAGCTGGCCATGTCAGGGGGCTCAGGCTACTCCCTTAGAGCAGCAGCTTGGCTCCCATGGAGTGCAGCTGCCAGATCCCCACTGCAGAGTGCAGACACTGGATTTGACCCTTGCTGGCACAAACACACTGAGACACAGCCCCTTGCAAGGCCAGCAGCTGCCAAATGCCTTTCCTTGCCCTTGTTCCTGATGCTGACCATGCTCTATCAGAGCCCTGTGTGCCTCAGACATAAGAGGTGTGTGACATTTGTTCACCAGCGTTTGCCAGAGAGAGCACTGCCACCTCCATCCTGGCAGCCTGCAAGCCCCTTCCTGACACATTCTTTTATCAGAAGGTTAAATGCTGGCCAGTGCTGTGGCCACTGAGTGCAGTTAAAACTGAGGATGTGCTGCTAAATGAAGCAGCATGTGTTCTCTGTCTGCCACTCCCCATCTCTTTTGTCTTCAGTAGGAATTATTTACTGCCCAGGAGCAGCAATGAGGGGCTGGGTGTTGGTCTCACAGCTGGAGAAAGGCCACTGCCTAAGCTGAGCTCTGCCTTTTGATTCCTTTGGATCTATTTTTATTCCAGATGAGCAGATATTCTCTTGATGTATAATAAAAATGAGGGAAGACTTAGCTCCTACCCTAGGATCAGTCTCTATGAATTCAGGTATTTGATCAGCAGATGAAGGGGCAGACAGGAGAAGGGGACATCCCAGGACCATGAGGGTCCTGAGGAAGCCTTGCTCACCTTTGTGCTGCTTCCATCAGCACAGAAAGGGCAGAGATTTTGATTCTGATCGTCAAATGTGAAGGCAATAAAGGAAGTACATTCACTTCTCATTTGGGCAGTAATTTTACTCATTCCCCACCAGGTGCCTGGAGCCCCAGGCAGGGTAAAGTGCTTACTTTTATTCACCACCCTAGCACTGATCTTGGTTCAAAGACAGCTTACTTTTAGGTTTTTCCTCTTTACTTTTCAACTTAATATTACATAAAATGACTAAACCAAATCTTGTCTAGCCTGTGCCCTGGAGAGGAAACCAGCTATCCTTCAGGGAGACACAAGCACATGCTCTCCTTGGGTATCAGTGCAAAGCCATAGACAAAGTCCCTTTGGTGTCACCTCTGGACCTACTGGGTGTGCATGCCACCTCCACTGCACCTTGAGGGCTCCTTGGGGGGCTCCTTGGTGGGTCGGGGGGTGAAGTGCTGTGCAAACATCCTCCGAGGGACAGTCCCCTCCCGCGCCCGGTGCTTCATGCAGGGCAGGACAGCGGACTGCATTATGCAACACAGCAGAGGGCAGCACCAAAAGCAGCCCCTTCACTGCCCACGGTTAAACTCCTCACTATTTGCCCACATTCACCACAAAACCTCTGTTAGAAAATTTTGGGCACGATTTAAGAGAGATCTCTGCATCCAATGGGAAATTTGGGAAGGGATTCTTACTAGCTGCAGGGGGGGAAAAACAAAAGAGTAACCACAAGCAGCAGAGGACCACAAATCAGCCATCAATATTGCCTACTCAGGAGCACCAAAGTGGCCGGGGGGGCACAAGGCAGGGTGAATGACTTCAAGACAGAGCCTGGGGTCTGGTTGGAGGAAGGCTTCTGAACTAAGGGAAAATGGCATGACCTTGGTGTCACGCCAATCTTATGATGCAACACAAAAGTCACCTTTCCATCCTTTTAAAACTTTTTTTTTTTCTTAATTATTTGCAAGGGGAAGGTAGGGAAAGTAAACTGTTTTGGCCTACATCTGGCAAGCTGCAAAGCTGAACCATTAAATCTATAAATGCAGGGCTGCTTAGGGGAGCTGGTGGCTGCAAGCTGGGCGCCCTGCTCATCCCCACACCCAGGCTTGTGCTCACACGTCAGCTTGCACAAAACCAGGAGTGGCATCGTGACTTGGTCTGCAGCAAACCTGAGTGCTGGAAGCTCTGGCACTCCCCAGGGACTCAGGATTGCTGACTTAGAGAAGCGTTTGCTGTTAGTCAGATTGGAAAAGTCCAGTCACAAGCAGCAATGTGGCATCTTATTGCTCAATTAATTCATCTTGTTTGTTAACTCTTACAGAAGCAGAAAGATCCTGGAAGGACACAGCCTCTGACAGGCAGGGAGCAGCCAGAAGCCTTGCCAACACAGTTCCTGCTGCTGCAGCTACTACACAGGGCTGTGGTTAATATCCCCATCACAGTTAGAGGGCATGGCTGTGGTCTTCTGCTGCAGCAAGCAGAGTCTTCAGCACTAAATTTAGATTTAAGGGAGGGGGAAATTACACTTTGGAAAGAAGACTCTGGCTGGAAATGATGGAGAAATACTACCACAAGCTCATGTCCCCTCCCTGGACTGCTGCTGCTGGGGTGATTTATGAGCTGGTTTATGGACTGAGACATGCAGGAATGATTGCCTGTTCCTCTGCAGTGCAACGCAGGCTGCAGCCAGCATCAGCTGGAGGGGGGGAAAGCCCTGCTGTGCAGTCCTCATGGCTGGGAAGAGACAGACCCCCTCTCCTGACCCCCAAGAGACCCACCCTGGGATCCTCCTCGGGGATAACATCCAGTCACAGCAGTCATACCCTGGCTTCTCACAGGTAGTCAGGGCTTGAAAAATCATATTCACAAGGCATCTGCAATATTCAAGGGGTCAGAACTGCTCCTTTATAAATCAAGTGCAGCTACTGGCTACATCTTCCCAATCAGAGTTCCCAGGGAAAAAAAAGGCTTTTTGTCTGGAATTAATGTTTGAGAGTTTGCTTTATAGTTCTAAGTCAATATCTTTAAATGCTTTGCAAAAGAGCAATGGAAGAGAAAAGCTCTGCAAACTGGCCATGCATATTAAAAGCCTCATCCTTCAGCAGTCTAAATCCAAGTAATAATCCACTCAGCTCTCACTTATTTCAAGCTTTCATTGCTTTTAAAACAAAATCATCAGAATACTTGGAGGCATTAGACAGTCCAGTATCTATGACTGAACAGGTCACAACCAGCAAACTTTCCCAAGGCCCCGTGTGTGGCTGATGTGAACATCCCCCATCCCCTGTCACTGTGCAGGGCTGTGTGTTGGGATTGCAACCCGTGTGGGCCAAGGACAACTTATGGGATCGGATCAGTGGCATTTTGTTCTTGTCTTGCTTTGCCACAATAAACACAATCATTACAATCAGCCTTATTACCCCAGCTATTTATTATTGTTATTTGACTTACAATGGTAATTTGCATTATTGCATGAGAGCTTCTTTCTGCTCCAGGCAGCCATACTGGATCAGGAAGATATATTGACAATCAGGCTCCTGCTTCCTAGCAATGGCAGTGCCAGTCCAGCTGTGTGCCTGCTGAAGACACCAGCAATTTCCTCAGCTGTGCATTTCCCAACTTCACATATCCAGTAAATGGATTTTCACCAGGGAGCCAAGGAACAAGTAGGGTGCCACCTGAGCCTGCTGCAGTTGCATAAATGTGAATGGAGAGCAAAGCAAAGTCACAATAAAAACCAGGGAATTGCCTGGTATAGGTACAGTCCCCAGGCAGGGGAGAGCTGGAGGAACAATTTCTCTGCCCTGGCTGTGTGCAGGGCTGAAATGAGGGAGGGAGGGGAGACAAGCCTGGCTCAGGGCAATGGGCTTTGGCTCAGAGCCCTGCTGCTGTAGGGACAAGGGGAGAGCCCTGGGGTAAGGTGTCACCATCCCCTCGCTTACCTCATTTATTTGAAAGGGCAGCTAATGACAGAGCTGCAAGGAGCATTTGTCTCTGACTTTATCACTGGTTTCCATGGAGAATATTGTGTCACAGGGGAGTTCATGAATTCAAGGCAAGAAAAAGCTGAAGAACCAGAGAAAGTGGGTAAGAGGATTGGGCAAAGGCAGGTCAGGGACTGTGCCTGTCCCTTTACCAGTGGCTCTGCACATGGTCAGTGTGCTGGTGCGCTCATACCCCCGGCTGCACGGCTGCCACAGACAAACAGGGTTCCCAGCAGGCTGCAATGACAAGGCCACGGGTCATTTTCATAAATCCTCACCCTTGCAAGCATCTTTCCCCCGGATCACCCTCTGGGCTCCCCTCCCCGGCCCCAGGCACGGCTCCGATCCCGTGTCACTAGAGGGCACTCGGGTTGTTTTTTCCACCAAGCCTTGCTATTGATATTCACAACATGCGCCGCGCTCTAGGGGCGGCTTGGCAATATTCTCTTACGGCAGCAGAGGGTTTTTTTCAGCTGTTTTGCAGGGAGCGGGAGCGATCACAAAGGCAGCTCCTGTTTTCCATGGGGATGCCACAAGGGCTGCGGGCAGCGCCGGGAATGGGGCGCGGGGCCGCGTCCTGCTGCGCTTCCGAGCGGGGCTGGGGAAGGGATGGCTCCGGGCAGGGTGTTCGGGAAAGTGCGGGCTCCCAGCCTTCCAGAACTCCAAGTAAATTAAGAGCACCGACACATCTGAAGCTAGATGCCCAGTGAAGGATGAACTGGAAACGTGGGCTTTGTTTGCTGCCTCTGCAGCAGATTGCTAATGCAGCAGGGAATACACTTCTGTAGGGGCCTGGGAAGGATCCTGCAGAAAGAGTTGTGAGAGGTGATCTGCCTGGACCGAGGGGGTGCACTGCGTGCCTTGCTCGGATGGACTTTTTTTCCTCTATTTTGACCTGACCCTAAGGGTCCTGGTGTCCTATCCTGACCCTGGTGTCCCCAGCAGAGCAGAGGATCCAGCCACCGCCTGGGGTACAGCTCCAGGGAGCAAGGCTGGGAGAGAGGGCCATGGAGGGTCACGGCTCCTGGGTTCCCGCAGCTGATCAGATCCTCCCTGACTCAGAGACAGACAACCCGTGGCAAATTCCCTGCTGCCTCCTCCACCAAAGGAAGCAAATCTTTTGCCCTCCCACCGGGCGCTGGAGCTGGCACACTGCTGTCACGGGAGGGTTGGTCTCACTGCGACCCTCGAGCCTTCCCCAGCAGCAAAGCACATGCCTCTCCTCTGATGAAGCACATTTCTCTCTCACAAACCACATCTCATTAACAGCAATTCTATCCAAGCTGTAACAGGCGTTCAACTCGAAGTAGAGTATTTTCCCTTATTTACTGCCACTTTATTTGTGTTGGAGTAGCAGCTAGAGGCTCTGATTGGGACCCCCTCGTGTAAGACATAATGAAAAGATGGTCCCTGCCCCAAAGAGCTTCCGGTTTAATTACAGAATGAGCGACAACAGATGGATGCCCCATACAGACAGGGAGGAGCACAAGGTAACAGGGAGACAATTATGATTAGCTTAATAACCCACGGTCACAGTACAGCAGCTGCCTGCCATTGTCACTAATTGTCACTCCAATTGTTACAAAACAACTCTTTCAGTTTAATCGAAAATTATTCTCTGTCTCCCAGAGGGAGAAAACCCAGATTTTTTCCAACCCCTTGTGCCTCACTTCTCTACAAAACTGTCCCACCAAGCCTGAGAATGCAGGACACGTTGCCCGAGCAATGGTGCTTTTACAGGTCCCTCCCTGCCCCTCTTTGCTTCCCCTGAGATATGACAGCTGTTTCTGTCCCCTCCACTCCTGTCCCTGCCTGGTCTTACCATACAATGGATGGAGGAGCTACAAAGAACCATGCTAGCAGAGACAAAGCACCATGCACCCAGCTCACACAGGAGCGAGCAGCAGGAGGAAATCTTGCTGCTGGAGGTTTGGCACTGTCCAAGCACAGCCTGAGGGTCTAGCCCGCCTTTCTGTTTTTCTCTGTCTTCCTCACCACTATGACTCAGCTACACCTAAGTCTTCATTCCCAGCATCCCCCCTGTGCTCTAATACTGTGGCAGTTGCAGTGTAACACAAAATTGCTGGCCCTTTTATGATTGAAGTATTCTTCACAATTTAAGTGGTATTTAATTGAAAACTACTCCTCTCTGTATCTTTCTTGGCTAGGTATTTTCTATGTATTTCTGTATATTTTCTTCCATGTATTTTTGTGTTTACTTCCAGATTTTGACTGCTTGGATTCACGTTTGAAATATTTTCAGGAATCTGGCCTGTCCATGTCACACACAAATACACAGGCACACATTGCAGGACTTGTCAATACCCAATGAGGAGTAGAAGTAGGGGGCACATCTGGCCACCCAGATTGGATTTCTGCTCTGACTGAGCCCTAGTCAAGCAGAGAGAGTTTCAGGAGACTGAGGCTGCTCTTAAGCCCAGGCCCCACCAGGTACAGCTGTCCTGCCTCCTCCATTTCTACAGCCACCGACTGTCACTCCATTCTCCACATCTGCACATCTTACCTCAGACCAGGAAAAATACCCTGTAGTGCCTGCTGGGTTACAGCCTGGTTCCAGGGATCTCCACTGCAGTGGGGTCATGAGCTCTTGTGACCATGCCAGCTCTCAGTAGAGTGGCCTAAGAAGGAGCAGAGCTGTGAGCATTGTCCTTGCTGCCTGCAGTGGTCACTGTGTTATGGGGACCTCAACCCATGCTCTCTTCCTTCTAGGGGCTGGTTTAAGCCTTGGTTTCCTTTGCTGCTCTCCTCAGGCTGAAGTGAAAGATACCTGTGTAGAAAGCGTGGCCTGGGGAGGAAAGATGCCCTGCTCTGCACCACAGAGGGCATGGCCCCGAGCTCTGCAGGGCTCCGGGGATTCCTGCAGCACCAAACATGCTGCAGTGTGGCAAAGTGACAGCCAGCAACGAGGAACAGAGGCTGGGCTGGCACCCCCTGCTTGTGCCCAGAGACTTCTCCAAAACAGAACCATAAGGCTCTTTCAGCCAACACAGCCCACAGGGAGCCAGGAGAGGCTCTGGTGGCTGGGCCAGTCTGGGCTTGGCCAGGTGAGCAGTGAGCTGCAGCCCACCTCTGATTGCCAGCACAGTGTGGCAAGCCATGCACACCAAAATTGCTGGCTGCCAGCACCATGCTGTGCCAGAGGCCTGGAGAGAGGAGGATTGACAATTTACCAGGTATGATGGAGCCTGGCCAGCTTTGAGGGACCTAAGTGGGAGCACTCACACAAAAGCAAAGGTTAAGCTCATGGGTAGTAAGGGCAGCTGCTGGGCAGGCCTGGCTGTGTTCTGCCTGTAAAAGCCATTTCAGGGTACTCCATCCACTTTGTAGTGTTCTAAAAGCAAGAAATAAGTTGCTTGAGCCTCTTAACTCAGATCACTCTGCGTCCTTGGATACTCACATCAGGTCAAGCGTGAATAAATTGTAGTTGCTGCTTTCCTAGGTATATTGCTTTTGTTGAAACAGCAAACTGCCAGGATTACTAGCAAGCTGAAGAAAATCTCTGGGGTTTGGTTTATATTTTTACCCTGAGCATTAATAACTTGCTCTTTATTCCACTATTATTAAAAAAAAAAATTAAATATGCAAAGATTTTATGGCAGCTCCTGCTGAGTCATTTCAAAGTGGAAAAACTCCTTCAGTGAAAATTTGCCCATGACATTTGTTAGTTAGGTTATCTGGGGTTGCATTCCTTTCCTTTTCCTACCTGGTAGCTATTGACATGACAAGTACAAGCAAGGTACAAGATAAAGGGTAAATGTAAATTTAAAATAAAGCCTTCTGTGTTGAAAGGTGGGAGCTGTGCTGCAATCAATCTGCTACTGTTTTCCTTCTGCTGAAGTGGATATAAGTCAGGGAAAAAAAGGTGCCACAGAATGTGGTGATGTGCTTGCTGCTGCCCAGGCTGCTGAACGAGGTATCTCAGGGCCTTAAAGACCATGAGAGTTGGAAATTATTTGCTGGCTCATATTTTGCACCATATGTCCTAGTAGTTGAAGTACCTACAAAGTGTGCTTAAGCAAAGATATGCTGCCAGGACAAAGGCTGGTATTCCTCAGCCTTTCAGCAAGTCTGCTGAGGGAAATGATTACAGAACCTGCATAATCTGTTGGTTTTTCTTTATGTTGGGATTTCAGAGGTGGTTGAACTTGCCAGCCAGCACAGCAAAAAAGATGAAAGGCATCACAGGCAATAAAAGGCAAGTCAGTGTAGAACTTGCAGAGTTCAAAAATACTTGAACCAATCCTGTCAGCGAGACAATATTCTATAAATTGCTGTAAAAATAAAATGTAGTCAAATAGAGCGGGGGTGGGGGAAACCCAACATAAACATGTATTAGGAAGAAAATACTGTTTTTTTCTGAAGGATGCAGTAATCTGTTTGAGACAGGTCTTGGTAAATCAGTGCTTCAGTGCCTTATTTGCAATGATGAGACAGATGATGTGAAATGATAAGAAGTCTTGCATAACTAATTCACTGCAATATTTCAGAGCTGTTAGTGGGATGATAGTAAGAGAAAATAGAGAAGACATTTTGTGCCAAGATTTTTGAAAGCACTTCATAAAGAGAAAAGTTAAAGATTAATTGACTACTGGCTGTGGTATGATAATGCAGTAAAGCATTGAGTTAGATAGGCAACTGGCTTGAAAGCAGCTTATGATGGGAGGCTAGGATGTGAGCACCAGCAAGCATTTGATTTTAAGACTTTAATTATCTGTAATGTCTTGTATTTTTAAATGGCTAGGTTGGGATACTGAAATATTAGTTACAAAATTTGCAGGTTAAGACAACAGTCGGATTTAATAAGCAGGAAGGGAGCTGGTATGTGTGCAATACAGCTCTGCTCTGAAAGGTGACTGTGAAAATTACATACTGGGATTTTTTTTAACATGCTTATATTTCATGGGAAAGCAAATGATAGTTTCATAAACACCTGCACCGCAAACTAAACGGGAGATCCTTGAACATCAATGGGAATATTTGCAGAGTTGGGTGCTTCTCAAAGTGAATCAGGACATCAGATTCTGACCTGAAGCCAATAAAGGAGAGATGGGTTTTAAAGCTGATGACTAATGTGAAACAATAAATCAGGGAGAAGTGCCAAGCTGCAAATAGCACTGTCATGCAATACACTGCCAAGTATTTCTGAGTCCTATTCAGAAAAGTTTTGAGCTCATCAGTGTTGTGTGTCACTACAATAAAACTGGGAGAAATAATGCTGTTGCAGGGGGTACAGAATGCAAAATCTGTGCCATATGGCCTGTGGTAGGTGCATTTTGATGAGACTACAGCACAAACCAAATGCAGTAGTTCCACAAATGCTGGTTTAGGACTGTATTAAATCTCATCAGCTATGGTAGGTTTCAGTTCTGCTTTTCCATTTAAGGAATCTTTAAGATGGAGTAAACGTATGCTTCATATAGAGGAGGCTGCTCAGGAATTTAGTTGTTCTGGGTAGTGTTGTTTTTTCTGGGTAGTGTTTGAGGCTGAGTGACCAGTGTTGAGAGACAAAGAAACTCACAGACCATCCAGAAACAGACACAAGAAGATATATTAATCAATCAGGGAGAGTACCTGCCTTGTGTGTGCCTGTGTCTGTCCAGGCTGAATCCAGAGAGCTGCTCATCCAGATCAGGACACTGACTGAAAGGCCTTCAGGGATGTCAACAGCAAGCACTGTCTTGGGTCCTACATTTGGGAAAGCCTGGCTGGCACCCTGGCATGAGGGGTCTGACTCTCTTTACAAGCCTTAAAGAGCAGCTCCTAATGTTCCCAAACTCTTGTTTTCCTCCCTTCTCTAAACTAGGCATGTAATTCAGGTCACAGTCAACCCTTCTATTATTGTTTCAATCCCCCAAGCCAGTAAAAATAGCTTTTAAAGGCTTTCATGTTATCTCTACCACCCATTTTTTAGTAATTCTGAAGGAACACTGTGCTGCTCCCTTTTGAGCCTGAGCCTTCCAAATGTCTTTTGCATCTTTTTTTTTTTTTCAAAATTCTTCTGCAAACAGCTCAGCTATCTGGAAAATGGCCACTTACTCTTCACCTTTGCCCACTTCTCTGTTAAGAACCTCATTAAAGTGTTCCTCTGCCTTCCTGCAGTTGAATTCTTTAGAGCTAAAAGCTTCCATTTTTCTTCTTTATCGGACTCACTCCCACTTCCTATCTTCCCTTCACTGCCACTTTTGTAAAATGCTCACATGCTGTTAGGACTCCTACTCTGTCCCATCATGTCCAGAAAGCCACAAAAGAAATATCTTTTGCTTCATCCCTTCAGCTTTTTGTACCCACACTCAGCAATATCATGTGGCTCTGTGGCTCTGCAAGAGGTTGAGCTGGATTTTGAATGCAAACAATCAGTCACACAGCACATTAATCCTCAGCTGCTTTTGTGTCACCCTCCTCATGTTGGGTATATCTTGTAGATACCATGATCTTTCATAACTCTCATACAGCACTCTATCAAACCCTCAAATCCTTAGCATTTCTGTGATGTCCCTTTCTAGATTTGTGTTTCTCAAAGCCTCTGGGGTATTTCTATGGCTGTTCTGCATCTACCTCTTCATCATGCAGGTATTTATGCTATCAGCATTCTTAGGAGTCACAGTCAGAACTCCTCAGAAAGCTGGTGTTCTGGGTTTCTGATTTCCTTAGCAACTATCTCCTATGCTCTCCCTGCACCAGTACCTGATGTCTACCAAATTTGGCAAAAGCAAAGAAACTGCAAAGATATTGTCATCCTGCAAGTTCTGTGTAAATGTGTTATTTAATAAGGACTGTGAGAAGTGCACGTTTACCCTCCCAGAGAGAAAGGCAAGACTGCCTCCAGGCCTTACCTACGGGATCTGGTAGCCAGCACAGCCAGGATCCATGTGGCACCCTGTTGAGAGCCCACAGGAGGTAGGTGGGAAACAGGGAACTGGAAATACTGACATGAATCAGGAGGAAGTGGTCAACATTTTGGCATACCTTAGGGCTGGAGGACAGAGGCACAGGAAGCATGGGTGGGAAAGGCAGGTTCGGGTCTGAGTGCTGGGCACAGAGTAGTTTTGGGCTGCTGCTATGGAAACGACACAGAGAATGAGTAGAAGAATGATTAGTGCACAGGGCACAGATCCACTCAGAAAAGGTTCCTTAGTTCTGCAGCTCATGAGCACTCTCCATCCTGGGTCACTACTGACAAATGCATTGACATAATAGACAGTGAGCTGATCTCTGGAGTTCTGCATCGTATCTCTAGCACTTAGCAGATCTCATTCCCTTGTAACTATTCACAGCCCCAGGACTCTTTCAACACGTGATTGGTTTCTTCCTCTATTTTAGCACTTAGGTCTCTTGCCCATTTCTTATGACAAATTTGAGAAAACTAGCATGTATCTGTGCAGTTCTTCATGGACTGTTCTTGTTTTTTCATCATTCACTTCTGCAGTGACTACTGACAAAGCAGATACCATGCTCCCTTTTTTATCCTGAAACAGCAAATTTATTCACCGAGGGCTTCCAAACTGGTGGCTGCTAATAACCCAGCCTCATCATAATACATGCTCACACTGCATATCCAGCTGGCTTGCTTCTGCTACAAAACAGTGGCTTTGCTCATTTTTAGATGAGAATATTCCAGCTCTCTCAACTTTTGCATGGCTATGATACTTCTCTGGTTGCAAGGTTGTGTTTTGGGGGATGGCATAACTGCATAGGATCCAAGAATTCCACATTCCAAGATCCACTTGAACATATTGTTAATATGGTGATTTCCCAATGTGTATTTGAGTTTCATATAAATCAGGGATTTTATAGGGGAAGTGCTCAGTATATGCCCAGCCTGCAGTCTAAAGAACCAAGCTTTCTTCACCTGACCACTCTCATTCAGCATGATGAGGAGAGGAGCCTGCAAACAAAAATTACTGAAGGATTAGCTGTGTGCCCATGGGAATACTAGAGCTCTTCTGCAGGGTCATACACTAGCTAGAAAAGGCCATTAAAACACCATTAGAGCTCATACTTTGTGCTGAATGAGGCTCACAGCCCTGCCTCAGGGTAGTGAAAGTGAAGCAAACCTCCCTTGGAGCCTCAGGAATTTTCTCAAGGGGAAAGGCAGCAGGCAGGAGGTGGTGCAGGCAGAACAAGACAAGCTGTAAACTTGCAGCACATCTGGGTCTAACCTGAGCTGCAGCCTGGTGACTGCATGCCAACTGCCTTAAAATCATAGAAGGATTTGGGCTGGGAAAGATCATTCAGTTCATCAAGTCCAGCTGTAAACCTAACTCTGCCAAGCCCACCACCAATGTCATGGCCTGTCCCACACAGACAGGACAACTACTCACAGCTAGGAGGGAGATGGCCACTCTGACCAGGCTGTGTCTCACCAGCCAGGCACCTTAGATACATGAGCCTGCCTGCATGCCATCAGGGACAAAATCCTGGAATAGCTGTCCACTCAGGGCTCAGACCTTGGGCTGGTGCTCAGGTTCCTGTGTTGCCTCCATCCAGTGCTATCCTCATGCTTTGCTAGGGGTCCAGAGGCTCCCACAACAGGAGCTGCACCCCTCCTGCTCGGTGGTGGCTGCTCCTGGAGGAGACTGTCATGGTAGTAACACACCAAGATAGATGGGTGGACATGACTAGTGAGGACCTGAAAAGGTAAATCCATCAGTTAGCTTAGTGCATTCTTTGTCACATTCAGAGAGACCCTGTCAGCCCTGCTGAACAGTGTCCCTGCAGGTTCCCTAACTGTGAGGCCTGGCTTCAGGGCTGATATCACCTCACTCCTACCCAAAGCCCATTTACCCCTATGTAAATCAGCAATGCTTCCCTGTGTCACAGCAGGCTGAAGGGAGGGTATCCTGGGCTGTGCTGGGGGAAATGTTGTCAGCAGGGAGAGGGAGGTGATCCCCTCTGCTCAGCCCTGGTGAGGCCAGCCTGGAGCATTGTGTCCAGCTGGGGGTTCCTCAGTACAAGGCAGACAAGGACATAGTGGAGAGAGTCCAGTGAGGGAACACTATGACAATTAAGAGACTAGCCCATCTCTTTTATGGGGAAAGGCTGAGAGCCTGTTCAGCCTGGAAAAGAGAATGCTCAATGGGCTGTTACCAATGTGTAATATAAATATCTGAAGTGAGAGTGTAAAGAGAATGGAGCCAGACTGTTTTCCATGGTCCCCACTGACAGGAAAAGAGGCAGTGGGCAGCAAAAAAACTGGGAATTTCCATCTGAACATCCAGAAACACTTTTTCTCCCTGAGAGTGACTGAGAGCAGGTGCAGGTTGCCCAGGGAGACTGAGCAATCTCCACCCTTGGAAATATTCTCTCACCCCTATAGATACTGCGCACAGCCCTGGGCAATGGGCTCTAGGTAGCCCTGCTTGAGCAGGGGGAGTGGGATCAGATGACCTCCAGAGGTCCCTCTCAACCCCAACCACTCTGTGATTCTGTACAGAAACAGTGAAGAGCACGTGTAACACCTGGACTTTTAAAAAAGGTGACTTCAACTTTCTACTATGACAGTGAGTGATTACATTTGGAAGCTGTCCCTGAGATTCTGCTTGAGCTGAAGCCTGCTGTATTTTGCATTTACTCTGAGAAACTACACCCAGGTGAATGGTTCAGAGAACAAATGTATTTAAATTAGGCATGTGGATTTGCATCTTAATCATGTTATCATGATTAACTAGTACCTCAGCATTACCTGAGGCAACCATAGACTACACACCTAAACGAAACCTGAAATAGTCAAAGCCCTTCTGCTTTACATATGTCAGTGCAGATTTTCACATCTGCAGGGCAAATCATAGATTGGCAAGCAGCATTTTAATGATTGAAAGACACAGCCTTGTCCGGGACAGGCCCCAATTAACTGCAGTAATGATGAATGCTTTGAAATATTGTATCCTGTTTCTGGACCATCACAAAATTAAATTTAGGTCTTGTCCTACTCCTAGCATAATCAATAACAAAACCTAGGGGTCAGATGGACATCAGTAGATTTCAATGAAGTTATGACCGATTCTATCAGCCCTGGGGAGTTTAGTTATTGACAGAGTGAGTCTCTGCAATTTGCTATTGACTCCAATGAAGTCATGGCAATTTACTGTAGCTGAGGATCTACTGCCCCCACCTCCTGCTTAATAGCAAGAACAAAAGCAGTATGCATATAGAATAGAATAGAATAGAATAGAATAGAATAGAATAGAATAGAATAGAATAGAATAGAATAGAATAGAATAGAATAGAATAGAATAGAATAGAATAGAATAGAATAGAATAGAATAGAATAGAATAGAATAGAATAGAATAGAATAGAATAGGTCTGTTAGGAAGGGACCTATAGTGACCATGCAGTCCAAGCCTGTTCCAATGTTTGACCACCCTCTCAGTAAAGAAATGCTTCCTAAAATCCAGTCTAAACCTCCCTAATGTAGCTTTGAACCACGTGTTTGGTCATTTAATCTCAAAGAGAAAAGACCAGTCTCCCTCTCCACTTCCCCTCCTCAGGAAGCTGTGGAAAGCAGTGAGGTCACCCCACAGCCCCCTTTTCTGCAAACTAGACAGCTCCAAAGTTCTTAGCCACTCCTCACAGAACATTCCTTCCAGCCTCTTCATCAGCTTTGTTGTCCTCTGGATGCATGCAAGGACCTCACACCTTTCTTAAATTGTGGGGGTCAGAATGGCACACAATATTCAAGAAGATCCTCTCAGAAAGAAAGATCACAACTTCATGCTCCTCTGCATTTCCCAGCCTGAGTCCTTCAATGTTGCAATGGCCACTGTGGAGTCTTCAATTTTAGAAAAGTCCCATTTCTCCATCTAAGATTCAGAACAAGTGATAACCACAGCAGTTGCCTCCTCATACACCATACATCTGCTCCTGTATCTCATGTCAGGGAAGCAGCTCTCGAGGCTCCTTGGGGAATTCTTCCTTGCTGTTTCTCCCATGGTGTTTGCTGGTCAGAAGACCTCCTCACATGGGACTATGGACCCTTAGCACCATGTGGGAATCACTGCCTGGTCTTTTACCTCAGAAAGCAGGGCTTTGGTAAGACATTCCTGATGCAATAAAATGGGTGTTTGACACTGACACACCCCCTAGCAGGTGCAACCTCTACCCCATGTTACTAGGAATCACACCCACACCTGCAACGTTGTGTTTGGTCTTGTCTGGGAAGGTGAAATCCCAACTGAAGCAGCTCATCATAGATTGGATTTTCAGAACTTCAGGTTGCTTTAAAATTTGGGAACATTTCAACGCTACATGGAGAAAGCTAAAAAGAGAAAAAGATTAAAGAGCTGGGGCTGCGGATAACTTTCTATTGCCAGGAGTGGTTGAGGGTTGGCAAGTAGAGAGCTGGCTGGAGACCTGTGTGGGACCAGCAGTTGTCCTTTCCTTCATCCCTGAAGCTGTAGAGCAAGCCTTGCTGCTACTTCTTCTGAAGACAGGTGAATGCCCTACTAGAGGCATTGCCAGTCGCCACACAGCCCCCATCCCATAATTAGCTGGTGCACATCCAGCTCTTCAGGATCCTCCCTGGGTTTTTGTCTGCCCTTCTCCTTGATTCCTGCAGACACTATGATCTCCGCAGACCTCTGGAAAGTCCAGGTGTGTGCCACTGGAGGATGAGTAACTCATCACTCTTCGCAAAAAGAAGGGGATTAGCACGGGGAATGACAGAGAGCCAGCCCTCAGCAGAGAGGTGGGAAGTGGGCAGATCAAATATTTCTGGTGGTTGTTTTTCTGGCAGTGTCTGGGAGCAGGGGAGTCAGGCAGGGGTAGCATTCACCCTGCCTGCAGTGCTGTGAAGTCCAGGTCTCTTCTGAAGTGCTGTCAATGTTGTTACAAATCTTTGTCATCGCTAACGTGCGAGACGAGAGGGAGGGCTTTGGCACAGCTCTGTGCTGTGGCGGGGTAAGTCTGCAATTCCAGACTGAGTGCCTCTGGATGTGCAATGGTGCAGTCAAGATCAGCCCGAAGCTTGGCTGAAATCTTTATTCAGACCAAATGAATAGGAGCAAAATGTCTTCTTTGCACATTGTCAGAAAAATCACTTTGTTTTTGGAAGAGGTTTTATCGAACAGAAAAGTGAGAATTATCAGGAGCAGTCTTTCAGGATATTTGATGCAGGTATTTTTTCACTGTCCCAGGATACTCTGAATTGAAGCCATTTTGGTCCCACCTATGCCTTTCGGAACAGCACTCAGAAATTTATACTAAAGAACCACAGCTGGGAATGGCTTGCCAGGTCATCATTACTGAAGAAGTAAAAGCATTTTTCTACACAGTGTCTCCTGCTGCTTTTAGGGCAGTGTACAACTGCATTTTTCCTCCATGCTATTTATGTTCTGCCTGTATCTTAAAAAGAGATTGGAATATTTTCTGATTTCAACTTCTCATTACCACAAAATTATTATCTATGGATTGTCCATTGTGGAGAGGGAACCAGGGATGAGAGTACAATAGAACTTGCTCTTTATTTTGATTACACATTTTCTGAAAAATCAAAGAGCACTTTGTCAGAGAAGAATGAAGTATGTATTAAAGTAACATTACTTAAAATGCAAAAATATTTCATTCAAAGCAGATTAGTTCTATTCCTTTTAGAGAGACTTAGTTGTGCTTATCTCCATGGGAACACTACTATTAAAGTCAGTGACAGATTTTTAAAGGTTCAAGAGAGAAGATGGAAGAAGTTTTATTTTTCATCTATCATTCCTCTCAAGACATTAAAAAAAAATAATAAAATGCAGTATTAATTTAAAATGTGGTATCAATAACACTGCTACTCTCAGCAACCCAGAACTAATCCTACAGATTAGCTAAGAAAAAGAAACACGTTTCCTATCTATTTATTGCACATATCACCTAAAACTCCCCTTATTCTCTGCAATGAACAGCACAACTGTCAGCTTGGCTGAACCACAGTGCCAGAGCATCTAGCAAAAAATAAAAAAGCCCACAAAACAAAATCAGATAATCTTAGTCTAGCTTCAAACCAGGCGCAAAAAATCGCCTCCAGCAATGATGTTTTTCACACTTTGTACAAAGATTGATCTGACCAAGTCTGGCAGATGTGAAGTTGCAGTAACAAACACTATTAAATGACAAAACGGCAGCAGTACAGAGAGCAAGACATGGTGCTGTGACTTGCAAGACATCATAATTGTGGACAAGTATTTGAGGTTTTTAACATCATCTCTGTACCACTGCTTCCACCTTCTTGGGAGATCCATGAAGAAGTATGAGCCTAAGGAGGGCTTTATGTTTTGTTTTGTCATTCTTTCAACACTGCCATGTGCCTAAACAGATTGGATCATCGAGCCAGTGTTTTCCTTCAGATACGGTGGACTTGAAATCAGAACTGAAATAAAAATGAGCGGTTGTCTTGCCTAAATGTGGTGATGACATTCTGTTCCAGATGTCCACGACAATGACCTCATCTAAACCCACAGTTATCTACACTTCAGTCTTTTTCAGACAAACACTGGGAGGGGAAAAGAAAGGCAAAAACAAGAAAGAAAAGAACAAGTGATCTCATAATGATTTTGATGAAAGCAGCTGCCCACTCCAGTTAATGCTGCACTCAAAGCGTGAATTGAATGGGAAGCCTTTTAATTTGATGGGATCCATTTCAGGCTCCTCATATTAAACTGCCCCTAATCAGGAAACATGCACATCAGTAAGACCAACAGCTTCCTGAAACAGCAGCAGAGAGGCAAGATCCCTTCTTTCAGGTGAACTTATATGGGCCTAAATTATTGAGTAAGAAAACTATAGGAGCACAAAAAAAAAGATAAAATTATGTGTTTGGGAAACTGCTGCAGCTGGATTGGGGGAAATGAGGGATGGTTCCTTCGCTTTTTTAGGCACTCTGCTCTGTAAGTCCTGCAAAGCAAAGTGCAAGAAGTGATTGTATCCCTAACAGTCTCTACTAATACAACTAATAAATTTTTGCTTCTTGTTTTTTGCTCTCTTTAAGGAAGCATGCAGCAAGTACAAATTTTTTTCATATCCTAGTTTGCTTTATCTTCAGTTCAAAATGTTGGGTTATACCATCACTAAAATCTAGATGCTTGCAAGAGCAAAACAGAAGCACTTTAAAGGAGGTTGCTGCTCTCCTTTTTTTTTTTTTTTTTTTAGATTTATATTATGGGAAAGCATTTTAATAAGAATTGGAAATGACCAGACTCTCAGCCTTTCCCAGCACTTTCCTGTGAACAACTGCCCGTTCTTTCCTCTACTTCACTCATCATCATGTGCAAAGGGAGGAGCATTAGTGAAACTCCCTTGCCCAGATAATCCATTACCGGAGAGCTGAAGCAGACAGAGCTCCCTAGAAGCTGAAGAACAGTTCTGGCATTCACCAACAAAAGAGCAGAGACTATTTCCTTTGAGAAATTCCCTATGTACTTGCCATCATGGCTAACAGACCAGTGGTGACTTCGCTGTTGTTGTTTTTAATATTGACTGCATCAGCTCAATGTTCAGGCTTAGATGGTGCAATGTCATCAAAGACAGCCCCCACCGATGGATTTTTTTTTGGCTCCCAGTATAGATGGCAGCTGTGTATTTACACTGCGTTTGGCAAGAAGGGGTTTTTTAGAATATTGCCAAATACAAACAGAGCTGGAAAGGTGACAGTTTCCTAAAAAATAATTCCAGGAAGGAAAGTCCATGATAACAACAAGATACAAAGCAGCCGTGTGACTTTTAGACATGTTTAACTCTTTTATATTCCACCTTTGGAACTCATTACAATGAGCTTTCTCTCATTTCAATTTAATTATATTTTGCATTCTGGATCCTTAGAAAACTCCTCCCTTGCTGCACATTAGTCATCTTCTCTCTCAGTTAAAAGTTTTGTCTAATTTCCTTAAGGAATAGAATATATTTTGGTCTTCCGGCTAGGTTTTCTAGCTCTTTTCTAGCTCTCCCCTTTGCTTATTATAATAAAATTAATTCAGGGAAAAAACAAATAAAATATTGCAACTTGATGCTTTTTTTCTTTTTTTTTCTAGAATTGTCTGTATGTAACAAAGGAGATAGATGCAACTTCTTCACTTTTTATTTTTAGCATGGTGCTTTCCTTGCTAATGAGCTATGCTTGCAATTTCTGTCCATACTCTATATTTCTTAATTTTCCTCAATTCCAAAATGATCTGTGGGTGGATTTTCCTGAAGTCGTAAAGCAGTGACACAGCTATTTCCTGTTGCCATCAAAATTCTGTAACAGAATTTCTCCCTCTACAAGTTACTAAGTTACTTGGAGTACAGCCAAAACCAAAAAACAAACAAACAAAAAACAGAAAAGAAACTCCCAAACAAACAAACAGAAAACAAGCCCACAAAAACCCCTCCAAAAAATCAAAAAGAAAAATAAAAAAACCAACAAAAAAATACCTAAGCTGATTAAGTTGATTGGATAAAAAAAAAAAAAACTTTTCAGTAGCCACATGGGCTTTGTGCCTTCAGTTCTGCAGATCTACAATGATTCCAGATAAGTGAGAAAACACAACCTGTTCATTTGCCAAAAAAAAAAAAAGAAAAAAAAAAAGAGAAACCTTAAAAAAATTAAAATCAGATCCGTTCCAGAAAAAGGGACTGTATTTTTCCACTTAAAAATGCCATAGGAAAAAGGAACTGGTAAGATGGATCATTTAATTCATTTTAGCCAGATCACATTTATTTTTAGCCTCTGGAATTGGCACAGATGAGTAACAGAAGCAGAATACCTTCAGCTGCATTTCCAAGTTTACGTACAATTCCTAGTAGGAATACCAAATGTCACCTTTTAGCTCAAGAGAGTTTTTTGTACCTGAAACCCTTGCCCTGAAAACCCAAAATCATTTACAACGCACATGGCTTTTAACCCTTTGCAAGGGCTTTTAAAACTAAAATTTCAGCCAGTTCTGGGATACCTACAGTATCCCGCACGTGCTGCTCTGATGTACTAAACCTCCCGTAGCTGTTAAAGCCGGATTCAAAATCATCTGCCACCCATCTGTCGCTTTCCCGGCACTGGACCCGCTTCTTCCCAGCTACTGGTGCAAGTCAGGAATAGCTCCTGAAACCCCTGAACCCTGCTAATGCAAAACAGACTGAGGAGACTGGAAACAGCAGAGCACTGGTAGGCAGGGATGGCAATTTCTTCACCGAGCTGCAGTCTCCTTTATCTCTCCATTGCTGAAGGAGGTGATGATAATCATCACCTGCAGGAACAGATAAGAGCAAAGTCAGATATTTTAACAAGATCTTTAAAACTCTGTTCTCCCGGGCCATTGCTCTGATCAACTGCCCGAAAATTACTCTCAAAAGTGGTAATGGGCTGAAAATGTTAGGTTCTCCTGTAAAATAAAGCAACAGCACCAGAAGAACAATTGTGCTTTTTAAAATACCAAGGCTCCTCGAAATGAATGTATCTGTGATATGACACAGTATGAGGTCTGATGAAGCAACTGTAACCAAGGAGGAACACGGCGAGAGAACAATGAAAACTTCGAGATCTGCTGCAAAATATTTTTTTCAAGTGGATGTTTGCAGTAGGAAGTACAAAGAGATAGAAGTTATTCAGGAAAAACAAAACTATTTTAGTCTACTGTGGGTTTCTTTGTTTTAAAATTATACGTTCTCTGTGTGATTCACAGGATCTTGCATTTTTTAGAATTAACAAGTCCCAACACGCCTGTATCTTCTTGACCCAGGTACTAGGTCCAAATGCACAGGACAGTATTATTATGAACTGAATAGCTTTCAAATGGAACCGATATCTGCTGTCAAAGAGATATCAAACACGCCTGAGGGCCAAGGGATCCTAGAAACAAGTATTTCTGTGTCACACGGTCTGCTCCACAACAAATAAATAAATAAATAAATACCCCATGGCTCTGCCTGGCTGTGCTCCGACCCTTGGGAAAGGGCAGCTCCCTGTCAGCAGCACTGCTTGGTTTTGGCCCTGGAGGTGACAGATGGGAACCTTCAGGTCTCTCAGCAGTGACTGACACGCCACGTCTGACCAGGAACAAAGCCCAGCCTGGCTCCTGCTGCCAGAGGCAGGGTGTTCCCAGCCCAGACAGGAGCAGCACTCGCCTGCCTCCTTTCCGGCGCGATGGTTTTGAATGCGCAGCACTTCAAGTACCTGCCGGGGGAGACAGGCAAGGAAACAGCATCCATGCCAGTTCAGCTTTGCATCAGGACCTGACTGGCTGCATTCCTACAGGAGTAAACTCCCATCCCAAGCTACTCAGCATCTTGCCTTGAGGTGCTGCAGCTTCCAGAGAGAACAGTTCTCAGAATAAGCTGTGATGGGAAAAAAAGCAGTGCTACGGAAAGTTTTGAGTGCCTTACACCCAGCTCCCTTCTCCTCCAAGGGATCAAGGACAGCAGCTGTGAACACGCAGGGCTCTTTTTGCTCAGGCTAGCTGCTGCTGGGAAATAAAGGCCTGTCACCAGGGAGGTTCTGAAAGGCATAAAAAGCTACAGCTTCTAGACACGATGTCCTGCTGCAGAGCCATCCTACCCTGCCAGCCCTGTGCCTGTTGCTGTTGAGGCAAGCCACCGAGCAGGGAATCATGACCAAGGCTGGGAAGGAGGCTCCATTCCAGGTGTGGCTGGAGAATTCTCCCAATAGCTACAGCATGTGGTGAAGACCTGTGGAGATGGTGGCTCTGGGATCATCACATCCTTCATGGGAACCATGGCCTGGATGGCCAGGTGGGGGGCTGGGTGGCCTGACCAGTGGGGAGGGGACTTTGCCCTGGAGCCCTGCTGGGAAGGCACAGGGCACACACACTGGACACGCATGTCGTCCATGAAATGGTGCAACAAGCCAAGAATTGCTTGAGAGAGACATTGATTATTTATTTCAGTGTTGGGCAAGCCTGGGTGCTCAGTAGTTTTCCACAAATCAAGCACAAGCCACTGGAGTTCCTGCACCATTTTTTATAAACAGAAATTCAGAGTTAGCAACTTCCCAAGTTCAGCCCCTCTACTAGGATTGATTAGTCATTTCCATAGAAGTTACATAACCCCAGCTAACTTCTACATGTGCTCAGAGAAAGGGTCTTCATCTGGGCAGGGGCCTTTCTGACCTGTAGGTGTGATCTTTAGTATTATACTAAAGATAGTTCAGCAATAGGATACATGAACCTTGAGTATTTTGCCCAAGTTAGCAATGGAGCCCCTGGGGATAGGAGCATCTCTCATATGAGAAAAGGCTGAGGGAGCAAGTTCTGTTCAGCCTCGAGAAAAGACAACTAAGAGAAGACCTCACCAATATCTACAATATGTGAAAGTAGGGTGGCAAGAGGACGGAGCCAGGCTCTTCTCGGTTGTGCTGAGCAATGGGACAAGAGGCAATGGGCAGAAACTGAGGTACAGAAAGTTCCACCCGAACATGAGGAAGAACTTTACTGCGCAGTGACCATGCACTGGAACAGGTTACACGAACAGCGTGTGGGGTCTCCCTCACTGGAGACATCCAAGAGCCATCTGGATGCCATCCTGTGCCATGTGGACCCTGCTCGAGAGGGAGGTTGCACAAAATGCTCCGTTGTGGTCCCGAACACATTCTAGGAGCCTGTGATCCTGTGCACGTAGACAGACAAACACCAACATCGGGAATGCGCTGCGGGCTTGAGGCTCCTCAGCGCCAGCACGGCCGGGCGTGAGCGAGGGATGGATGCTGCTGCTGCTGCCAGTCCCACTGACCAGCGCTGCTCTGTCGTGCTTGGAGGCACACACAGATCTTACACCAAAGAACCTCCTGGCTGAGGATAACACAGACAGACACGAAAGTGCCGACGCGGACACAAACCCACGCCGCCCCTCGCGCCCTCCGCGGCGAATCTGCCGCTACGGGGCGCCGCCCGGCCCAAGCTTCGTGCGCGGCTTCGCGCGGCCCTGCCCACGTCGGAGCGCGCGGGCGCCGCGCGGTGGGCGNCTTCCCCGCCGCCGGGGCGAGGCCGCAGCGGAGCGGGGCGGGAGGTGGCCGGGTCCGGCCCATGGACCGTCCGTGTCCG
>VZTB01009203.1:525824-621279 GCA_013397245.1 Thryothorus ludovicianus
CGCCGCTCCGCCGCGACCGATACGTGTCCGACTTCCTCGAGTGGGGTGAGCCCGGGCGGGGGCCGCGGGGCCGGGTGGCGGGGCCGTGCGCGGTGCCCGGTGAGGGGCGGCGGGGCCGGCCGGGGGCGGCCCTGCCCCGCACTGCGCTCCCGGCAGCGGCCGCAGACGCCGCCCCTGGATGCGGCGCCTCCCTGGGGAACACCCCCGCCGCCAGCCGGGCCTTGACCCTCCCGGTCTCCTCCCTCGGTCCCAGGCGAACCGCTTGGCAGCCGGAGAGGCAGCGGAGTGTCCTTGGCCTGAAACCCTGCTCGGCTTAGCCCGAAATGTCAGGCTAATCCGGCGCTCCTCGGAGGGTTTCCTACCTGGGGGAGGGGAGGAGGGGAGAGCACCAGGCTCAGCCTTTGAAATGTTGCTCTGCTGCCGGCTCGTTGCTTTAGAGAGGGAGTGTGTGTGTGTGTGGCTCGAAGAAACAACAGTTCCCGTTCATCATGCAGTCTTTTTTAATTTGGGCATGCCCCCCAAGGACAGAGTATTTCTAGGCAGCCTTTCTAAGAGCTTTGTTTAATGGTTCCCTACTGTTAAGCAGCCTGATAACGAGAGACCTCCAATAGTCCGGAGCGTGCTGACAAAAGAAATTGTGGGTACTTTTGATGGCACTTCGGATAAAAGTTCTCTATCCGATGTTGTTTAGTTAAGGCTATTGACTAGAGGTATGTGGAAAGCAGAGATCCTTCCCTGCTGCATGTCTAAATGAATTTATGTTAAAACGGCCATGGTGGCTGACTGGTTTATTCAGCTGAGTAAGTTATGAATAATAATGTATGACAGAGGTGACTTAACTTCTCCATGGAATAAGAATTGGAGGGGAGGGAGGAGAGATCATTGCTCACGAGAACGTTGTCCCGTTTATCAGCTGTTCCATGCGTGTACAGTTAATTAGGCTTTAAAAGAGCACCCTTAAAAATAATATTTAAAAAAAAAAAACAAAACAAAAAAACAAAACAAAAGCCCAACCAACAAAACAAAGGATTTCCTAACGGAGAGGGAGGGGCAGATTTACTTCAGTAAATGCAAATGTGTGTCTTTAGCACTGGAGACCAGAGCAATAACATGAAGGGACAGCTGGTTCTCCTTAATTTCTGTGGGGACCACCACTCTTTGTCATACACTAACAAACTAAGAGGATTCACTTCCTGGACTCTTCTATTGACGTCAGTAATGCGATTGCCAACTGAATAATTAACCACTTTATCACATCTGCCCCGCAAGGCTGCAGCCGGGGGAACATTGATTATTTGTTTTGTCATGGGAGCTTTGTATGTCTTCTGCAAAGAGCATGCAGGGTTTTTTGTTTTCAAGCTAATGGCTTGAACAAGTGAGCACCAGCAAACTGTTAAGTGTGATAGATCAGACTGGAGCATACTTTGAAAACTGAAGTTGGAAGGATTTGGGGCAGGCCAGAGAATGATATGCTTTTTCTATAGCTCTGCTGGTGGTTGTGTGTTACTCATTGATCCCAGCGTTGTCATTTTCTGTGTGATGGAGAGGCCGATTATCCAATTGTTTATAAAATCTCTTCTTTTAATTCTATTTATTGTGTTCACTGAATGTGAAAAGGTTACTGACTTGATGAAAAGTATAGCTCGCAATAAAAACAGTGTGTAGGTTTTACTGCAGTGTGGGATTACCCTGGTATAACAAAGTGCCTATTCAATAAATAATTGAAATGTATGTGAGCTACCATCTGGTGCTGCAGAGTAGGGATAAAAGTTTATAATCCAGGCTCTTGATGGCAAGGGGTGGGCCTAAGTCTGGACTGTATATTTGTGTTCCGTCAACAAGGGATACCCTTAAAACCAATTAGTGTTGATACTGTGTGTTCCTTCCTTTCCTTCAAGCTGTTAAAAACAAGTTAAGTGCCAGCAATAAGACACCTTTTATCTGTGTCCTGATGCCCTCACAGTGTGTTTCCACTGACAAGGAACTTGTTTCTGCCTCCAGCCAATAAGGAAAATATCATGCCAAACATGCTAATCTTCCTTATGTCATGATGTGTCTTAATTACAGCCTGATTTGCTGTTAGAAGATATTCTGGATTAATGTGCACAAGTTTTTCTGTGCTGTTATGTGTCTGTAGAAGCATCAGAGTGTAGTTAAATATTTGGGTTATACTTTGAAGATCAGTGTTTCTTTATCAACTGGAGACAGAAGGAATTTCCTTTTGTCAAAATGGAGACTTACCACTGACAATGGAAATAAGCTGCATAGGTATTAAGTTTGAATTAAGATGAGCTATATAACAAACATTTTTTTACAATTTTGATTTTAAAACTGGGTGTGAAATATCACACATTTAAAATTCCCTTGAAATGATTCAGTGTGGCTAATGGACTCCCTTACCTTCTTAATTGACTAGAGAAAATAGAGCAGGCGTGGTAGTTGAGGCAGGGCTTTTTTCTGGCTGTAGGGTGCAGAGGAGATTCTGAGTTGTATGGTGTATTTGCTGGATGTGGATATCTGCTTTCTGACAGTGTGGTGCTGCTCATGCTCTGTAGCTGGTGAATGCTGGAGAAATGAGGAGTCCAGAAAATTAAGTCCCATGTTCATCTTGTGAGACTTATCTCTATTCAACATCTGTGGAGGTCTTGCACCTTACCTGTGGAGGCTGATAAACTCCAAATGGTGAATCCCATTGCTTCTGTCCTATTAATTCCTCTGCTGCTTCCTGGTTGTCCTGCCACAGGCTTATTTCTTCAAAATCTTCTTCCTATTTGCTAACCATAGAAGAGCTCAGGGTGTGGTCCTTTGCCTTGAGGCAGCTTGTGGCTTCCATTGCTTTACAAATCTTATAGGAATCTGCCATTTTAACCTTGTCAATTATAGCTTTCCCATGGTGAATGGAGCTTTCAAACAGACTGTTCTTTCCCTACACTGGATGTATAATAGACTTATCTTTATGCCAAGTGTCTTTGGAGAAGAGCTAGCTGAACTGCAAGTGAGGAGTCCAAAGTGCTTTTCTTCTAATTATTTTTATTTACAACTTCTGTTGAATAAGCTCTCACCCAGTTGGCTATCACTGTTATATTGTTTATACAATAGATGTTGAAATAATGCTCAGTATTCTTAGTGGGAATTGAATCCAGTTCGGTGGGTAGCAGACCCATGTCTGCATGTTCGAAAAGAACTTCCCAAATCTGTGTTAGTGTTCTTTAAACGGTTGCTGCATCTGCTGCTCCTAGAGTGAGAAATAGTGAGGAGTCCTGTTTAGTTAGCTTTGCTCATTCCTCTCTGAAAGTGAGACTACCTGAAGCTGTCAGCAGGCACGGAGGAGGCTGCGTGGTCTGTGGGCTTACCTGATAGACTGTGGGTGCTGCAGTGTGATACTGTCCTTACACTGCAGAGGGATGTCCCAAGAGACTCTTCCTGCAGAAAATGTGTCCTGTCCCTTGTTTACCCTGAAGGGAGAGAAGCACAGGAGTGCTGGAGCAGCAGAGTCACAGCTCAGGTGTCTGTGCACCACCTGTCCTTTAGTTTTCAGGTACAGTGTGTTCCTCCCTGTGGAGCCTCTTGTTCTCTCATACTGAGGCATCTGAGTCTTGCATAACCCTGTGCTAGAGTGGCTGCTCGCAGGGCACCTTGCTGGCTGGCATCACTTGTGTGCTGGTTTGACATCACCTTGTTTTTCAGGAGTTATCTCAGCTGGCTGAGGCTGGTGCTCGCTGCCCCTTCCTTCCAGTCACCGGGGACTGGTGCAACCGGCTGCTCCGTTTTTGGACAGCTACTTGTCACAGTGTGCAGCCAGTAGTCAAACATGTTCAGAGGAGAGTCCCACAGGAACGGGCCTTATTTGTATTCAAAATGATCCTGGTGCTGCACAGCCTCTCCTGCTTCAGCCTTTGTTTCCTCTGACCCTGTTTCATACTGCTGGCCTGCTACAGAGGGCAAGGTGGCACGTGTCCCCATACACTTCATTCAGTGTTGTCTCACTCCCACACTCCCAGATTATGCACTGGCTGATTCTCTCTGTGACAACATCTCAAAACCCATGTCAAAGTAGTTTAGACTGATCTGTATTTTTTTTTTTTTTTTGCTTGAAGCAGGCTCACAAGATACTTCTGTGGACTGTTTCTCCTCATATGTTAGGATCTATTTGTTTGAGTGCTGACTTACCTCCTATAATCTCAGTTTGTGCAAGGTCTGCTTTTGGATGGTGGTGGTGGAGTTTTTTGCCTCTGTGTTTGTTTGTTTGTTTTTTTCCTAAGAGAAACTGTAAGGATGCTGAAGCTATGGGGAAAATGAAGATGCAGGTGATTTGCACAAGTAGGCCAGCTTGTCACCTGCTGCTGAGCTCTTGAAGACAGTCTGGTATAATGGACAGTGCATGCTGTTGTAGTAACATCAATACATTCCCAGTCTGCACTAGAGGACAGAAAAAAAGTACTCACACAGTGCCCAAAGCAACCTCTACCTACCTTGAGCTGCCACTTTTGGGTATATATTTGTTACACTTGAGTCTGGTCCATAGATGGAAAAAATCATGTGCAGAACTTTGACTGGGAAGGGCTGCTGTGCTGGTGCAGTGATTCACAACTTTAGGTTGCTGTCAGGACTGGTGCCTCAAGTTTGGATCTTGCCATTTGGAGGGACTCTGTGAGCTTTGCAAGTTGACTCCTAAGTCTAGTCTTTCCTCCTTCCAGTTCTGCTTAAAGAGACACCTTAACTTTTCAGATAAAAAAATACCTAATTAGGGAATGGATAACCTTGGAGGATGGCCTTTCTGTCAGAACAGTGTAGAGCCTGTTCTCTCAGCCTGGAAGCAGTTCAGTAATGTACATGTGAGCCTGAGAAAGGCATTCCAGCCTGCATTAGAGCATCTTCTAAACTTCAAGTTTGGAAGATGAGGAAGCTGACATTGTGTAGATGCAGGGTTGGCCTAATTCTCTGCCTCAGGTACTGGTGTACTAGAAAGAGTACTACATAAGGACAGGGCAATGTGTGGCAAGTGTGCTGCTAGCATAGGAAGTAGAACTATCCTTAAGTATTTTTGAGATGACTTCAGAGCTCATGGACTTTTAGGGTTGCTTATAAAGATCTGTTAGTCTTTTGGGGTTATACCAGGAAAAACTGTCACTTGATAACATGTCATATCTCTTGACTTGAGGGCTTAAATTCCTTTCTTCCTTCCCTTTGGCACTCCTCCCCCTTCCCCTGCTTGCAGAAATACACATAAAAATCCAGGAAGAGACCTCAGGCTCTGCCAGCTCATATAATATCCTTCTCTGTGCAGGCAGAAGCTGTGCAGTGGGTGATAAGCCTGTTGGGCATGTGTGTGAAGTGACAGTGGTTGGATAATGAGGACAACTGATGAACAAGAAATTCAATTTCAGATTTTGGCTGAGCTTCCTCTACATCATCCTCTATCCACCAAAGCCTATTACAATCCCTTGTACCAGAGCTAGTGGCAGGAGGGTGTGGACTGGGGGCCCACTGGGGCAGGGTACAGCTCCAGGTGCCTTGCAGATGTTCTGGAAAGGTGAGTGGTGGTGTGACCCTGGGGTTTTTTATGGAGTGTGGATGCAGCTAGAACTCTTCCCTGCTCCTGAAGGCTTTCCTGTGGTCGTAGATGGGGCACCATAGCTTGGATCACCTTGTGTAATGAGGTCATGATGGTCACCTGGCAGAACAGTGTGACCCTGGCTACTGAATCTCAGTTTCCTGTATTCTCTGCTTTGATGAAACTGGTTTTGTTCTTTTTAAAAATGTATGTTAGGATTAATACATATTGAAGTAGCCCAAACTGCCATGTTAGCTTTGACAGCATTGTAGTCTGGACTAGTGACATGAGGGCATGTGGTTAAAATCCTGCTGTTCTATGATGATGGACTCTTTACAGGACATCTGTTTTAATCTGTTATTTTTAGAATGAGGCAGAATCTTTTAATGACTTTTTCTGTAAAACTTCATGCTGTGAAGCATTGGCACTGAATGCTGCAGTCATGTTTTAATAGTGGCAAAATAACGTGTTTTGGAGAGTGAGGCCCATTGGCATGTGCTGTTAAAGTGACAGATGGCCTGGGTGAAGATTGTCCTTTGTCCCATAGAAGGAAGTCAGTATTGCTTTTATGCTGTGGTTGAAGATGCTAATAAATAGCACCAGTCTTTAGTTAGGGCTTGAGGAATTACGTGGTGTATTGAAGGCTGAGATCTATATTTTACATTTAAATTTTGTTTGTATGTGGAAACTCAGAAGGGGATAAATAAGTCACTGATAAGTTTGTCTTCATACAGAAAAATGTGTGTGCTGCTAATAGTTTCTCACTGATACTACATGATACAGTGTAAGATAAGATTTCATAAGCATCTGTAAATCTAACTTTTTTTGGTCTTGTTTCACTTGCAAATCTAAATTATTTTCATATTGATTTCTCACAGATAATATTAAGATAAAATATTTTGCAAAAAAAATTACTAAATTTACATCCATAAAACTTGCAGGGTCCTCAGAGTTTTGCATTATCAGTGGAAATGGCTTGAAAATCAGTTTAGTCAACAGATCCAGTACAATGAACTTTTTTATCAAATGAAGTTGAACTAATCTATTTTTGCAAACAATTAATGTGTGAGAATGAGTCAATTTCTTCCACACAACTACAAGAACAATTGATTGTAACTGTGCGAATCAGAACTGAAAAGACTTTCATTAGCTTTTTTTAGCAAGTTACTTCTACTTTATGGTTGTATATTAATATTTTAGATTTTAGGAATATTGATCTGCAGTTGAGATTATCTGGAATGTTAAACTACAGGTTCTTTAAATTTATAAAAAATTACATTTTTTTTCCCTTGCATGTAATTTGAGGCAATTCATGCAAGCTGGTTTAAGATGGGTATGACAGAAAAGAAGAACTATAATACTTAACAATTGCAAATTTATTTGCACCATTAACAGAATGCGATGCCCAGGATGATGAGAAATTTTATGGGTTCATCTTTTTCATTAACAAAGTCTGAAAAAATTAATGGGATGATGGACCACAAATAACCTGTTTGGAAAAACAGAAGGGACTTGTTAAAGTTTTTTTAATATATTTTTGCTTTTGATAATACTTTCAATAGAGTTGACATTTATTTCCTAAGTCTTTCATAAAGCATGCTTTAGAGTTCCAATGTTGTTACCATGGGGCTTGTATCATGCTCACTGTTATATCCCACTGAAGTGCTGGGGGTTTTTGCATTTTATTTTTTTTTTTTTTTAATTTGTGTTTTTTAAGAAAAGGGATTTAATTTTAACAATTCTCCAGTTCAGAGAATTTTTATGTACGTTTGCTCTGTGGTTCAGTGTGATCTGTTCATTTTTTAGCTGTCTCCTAACACTAAAAGCTTCCAGCCTATTTTTCTCATCAGCATATGCAGATTGCCAGAATGCAGGCTTTCATTTATAAAGATCTTGTTCACTATAATGAATGTAGCTTTCTTCAGTAGGAAACTACACACTGTTTTCTTAAGCCTTGATTTTGCATAGACCTCAGTAATCATGTCTGTAGATATACTTAGAGTGCATTCAGATTAAGTGTGTGCATCCATCATTTCCAGCTGAGGCCTTAGGCATCCTGAAGTGCCTGAGATCTTAATTTCTATCATTCATGTCATCAGGGTCTTAACACTGAAACGTGTTATTACTTAACCATGGCCTAAAGCTTCAAATGTGATTAGTACCTCTGGATACCCAACCTAAGACATCTATAAAGGAGTCTGAGCTTTAGAAAATGGTGGGGATATCTTTATCAAGTATTAAATCATTGAACTGTGTGGAATTTATTAATCAGACGTGCATTAGCAAAGTCTGCGGTAATAGTTTTTAATTTAAATACAGTGCTGTTGAGGAGTGAATATGTACAGCTGCCTTTCCCCAAAAGGCTGAGAAAAGATCAGAACCAACAACAATTTAAAATATATCACAAATTCTTTTCATAATTTATAATTGTTCTCCAACATAAAAATAAACATGGATAATTGCTTTGTGAAGCCCTGCTTGGAATGTGTTTATGCCAGTTTAGTGAGATGTTGGCCATTTGGCTCTTGGAAAAGTCAATATAAAATTCTGTCTGGGCTTTTAATTCAGCTTAAACCTGAGTTATGTTGTTCTAATTGTCATCAAAAGATTTGGTGAAAGGTGAAGTAACAAGATGATGCCTGTTTTAAATTTGCTTGAGTAGGTATATGGAAGTCAGTCTTAAAGAAGTGTTGCAGCTGTTCTTGCACAATTGCAAGAATACAAGCTGCAGTTGCAATATTGTACCTTTATTTGGGACTGTGTAGTTTGTGGGGTGTGGGTTGATTCTTTTTACAGAGGTATAACTTTACCCAAAGCATAGCAATCACTACACAAGTATGGGGGGGTTGTATATTACGATTTCCCTGCCAGTAATGGTCCCTTAGCCTAACAAGTGAACTGTGTGCCTATGAAATCCCTGTCCTCATTTGAGGAAGGACAAGGTTTCTGGTAATTCCAGTAATACTCATGGGACATCTGGAATCTCTTTCCCACTCTTGAGGAATTCCTCTATCCCTGGTTTCCCCCAGTAGTTCTTACAAAGATTTGACATTTACCTTGGGAGTGAATGGAGATAGTCTCCATTGCCTTGCACACCTTAAGATTTCTGATGTTGTTATAACATGGCTTCTGTGATCTTCATTTTGCACATCATTCCTCAAAAGTTGGCTTCTTCATGGAGCTTTTCAATGTGTTGCAAGCCTTACTGCTGCTCTTGTGACTTGGATTATCAATACAAGAAGCTGGAGTGTTCAAAGTGCCTTTTATTTTATTGTAATTAAGGCAGAGTAGAAACAGCAGGAGGGTGAATTCAGGCATGAAGATCCTATTATATCATTCTAAAATATGTTCCCAAAGGTTGCTTTTCAAGATGCATGTTTAGTCTTTAGATTTAGCTCTTCTTCTGATAGGATTAGTTAGGTTGTCCCGTGTTGTTGTTCCCTCCACCTCCATTTCTGTGTATCGTGGCTGCATGGCTGTGATCTGTCTGAGAGATGGACACCCAGTGTGCAAGCTCTGCAGGCTTTGCTCTACAGGCTTCTGGCCATTTTTGGACTCTGGATCCGAAGGAGAATAAGCAAATTTTTCCTATTGGTTAGGTTTCTATTGGTTATTGGTTTTTTGTAAAATCAGGTGTATTTGAGTAAGGAATTTGTATTGAATTTTTTTTAAATTAAGGATTTAGGTTTCTGTGTCTAGACTGTGATTGCTTGCATTATGTCAGCATGAAATGGGAATATAATATCTGACCACATTTTCCTTCTTTTAGTTTGTATGCTCTTTAAGCCAAGGAAGGAATCTGACTGTGTTCTCCTTATCAGTAGTTCCTTTTAGGGTGGCATTATTACCCTGGAATGCTCTCAAGTTACACACCTTGAAGGAAACAACATTTTTGCAATTCAAAACCATGGGACTTTCTCCAGGAGGCTATGAGAAGAAAAGTTTTACATGTACAAGAGGCTAAAAGTGATCTAGAGGTCCAAGAGGAGTAAGTGGTAGCTAGGAGCTGGTAGGTGTTGGGTTGTAAGTGCAGAGTGAAGGTTGGAGCCTGTGGTATTTAATATTTCTGCCTTTAATGGGTAATAGGTGTTTTTCCTAAACTCACAAGGCTTCATCTGTCAGAGCAGACTTTCTGAGAAGTTGCAGGTCAGCTGTGTCAATGTCACAGGGAAGAAGCACACACATTTTCCTCCCAGATCAGCTTTAAGTAGTAGTAAAATGCCTTCAGTCATGTGGCATCATATCACTGCGTAAGAGGAGTTAAGTTTGACTGTGTTAACTTACTGTGGTATGTAATTGAAGATCTTCATTACCAATTAGTTCAGCCTTTGATTTCCTGAACAGTTGATGTTTAAGTTGGGAATAATGTCAATATACACACAGCTGTTTTTAAACTGTGGTTCTTCTGGCCTGGTACTCCAGATAACATGGGACAACATAGTGTGGGGATGCCTAACTGGAGGCTGTATCAGGCTGTCTTTATCTTATCCCTGGAAGTATTTACTGGTTATTAAGGCAGCTGAACTCTGGTTATCAGTCTGTGTTTGTTATTGTGGGCCAGCAGGATTTACTGGATTGGATGTAGTGCTGTACCAACAGGGCTATGCTTGACCCTGGCAGGCATGACCTAGTCAGGTTTACATCCGTGGCTAGAAATAATCAGTCCTTGTGCAGCCTGAAGTTGACTCTGATGTGAATTGTAAAGATAAAAGCCCTGACATTTTGGGAAGGAGGGAAGTGGGAGATTTTTAATTAAGAAAATTAAAAACTACTTGTGAAGAAGCTTTTACTGCCCTTAGGAAAGGCCTTTGCAGTAATTTTCATCAGTGTTAAAGGTATGCATGCATTTGAGTGGCTCTGACCAAGAGAAGTTGCCCTGGTTTATCCTGACAGAACCAAAGCTATAGGTTGTCTAGGTATAGACTTCCTGTTCTTGTGGGTAGTGTTAAACATCATAAAGATTGTATTTAATGTTTCAGGCATGTTTTGAGGGTGGGGATAGCAGATACCACATTCCATCCTCTACCCTTTGTATGCAGCATTACACTTCCTTCACACTGTGAAACATCGCAGCATTCAGCATGACAAATGCAAAGTCTTGCTCTGTGTAGCTGTAAAAGTTGAGGAATGACCATCTAGACAGCAGCCTTACTGAAAAGGATTTGGGGATCCTGGAAAACAATTAGTTTAAAAAGTCAGTGATGCATCATTGTAGAAATGGAAGCTGCCTATGTGCAGGACTGCATGTGGAGAGTGTAGGCAGCAGGCTGAGGGAAGTGGTTGTTATTCTCTTTACACAGACCACTTCTGTATTGTGTCTAGTTCAGGGCTTCCCACTACAGATGAACCACTGGGAAACTGAAATGAGTCTAGGAGTAAACCCCTGATGTAGCTGAGGGCCTGAAGTACGTGAGATGCAAACAAAAGCCTGAGATACCCGAGTCTGGTCAGCCTGGAGAAGGAATCTCATTGTTATCCTCAGCTGCCACATGTGTGGTTAGGGAGAACACAGAGGCTGATGCTTCCTGAGTGCACTGCCAAGAAGGACAAACAGTGGGCACAGGCTATGGCAAGGAGGATTTTGACTCTTTGTGAGAGAAAAATAAAACCACTTCTCCTGAGGATGATCTTGCACTGCAAGTGTTACCCAGAAAGGTAAGAAAGAGGCTCTTTATCCTGGCAGCAAACCTCAGCTGGACAAGGCCTTTGTCACCTGATTAAACTTTGATGTTATCTCACCTTTGAGTAATTTGGGTGGATTCTTATGTCCGGAAGTCTCTTCCAAACTAAGTTTACTCTGCAGTTCAGTATATTTTTTTCCCTGTGTTAACAAATGTATTTAACATCATAGCTGCTCTAACAGAAAATAGTTGTTCTTTATACTTCTCAGAATAAAAAGCATTATGTGAAATGGCATCTTCTTTTGCTGTAGATAAACACACAACTTGTTTTTTTGATAGTTTCAGGTGATTACCTTGGTCGACTGGCATTCTACCATAGTCTGAAAATAAGTTGTAACTTATTACAAGCTTGTAACTAGGCTTATAAATGAAGGGAAACTAAATTTTGTTCATGTTATTCTTCCATTCATTTAAAGAAAGTACCTGTTCCTGGCAGTGAATTGCCAGAACAGGTTTTAAGAACTTAGAACCTATATTTTATGTTTAGTGCTGTTTCTCAAGCGTAGTTTCCTTATGTCTAGTTAGCCTTGATAGCACTTGGATATTTTAAAGCATTCTTCTGTGGAGCTGTCAGAAGAGCCTGCCATCTCTGCATGACTGTGAGCCTGAATCATCCTTTAAGAAAAATACAGGTTTAGTTGTTGTACTAGATATGTTCCCACATCACAAAGGATCTCTATCTAGTAGAGCTCCTAATATGCTTGTATCTGACACTGTAAGGAGTCTGGCTTAGCAGTTGGTAACAACAGGGTGAAACAAATCTTCCTCATAAGAGGGAGATCTAATGGGAGATATCAGCTGTTTTGTTTCCTCTAGAAACTAAGAACTCATATGACTTATATAAAGTTGGACTTGCAACATGGTTTTAATGCTGATATTCTTGATTGATGATAGTGAACTCAGCTAACCAAAATGCACAACAAATTCAGTGTTTCAAAATCATATTGGTGTATGTAAGTGCTATTAATGATGAGGATAACAATGTACAAATGGGACAAAACCTAAGAAATTAACCCTTTATTAGTGATGTTTTATACTTAGAAGGTACCTGAAGCGGCACTTGACTTTCCTTGCAGTGAATTTTTATCTGTGTCTTTGAGTATTTTGCTTACAGCAAAACCCTTGGAAAAGAATAAGGTTCTTCAAAATTCTCATATTCCTAAATGCTTGGAAATCTGGTAGATACCCTTCTCAGAGAACATATATTGTCATCTATGTCATGAAGGCTTTCATTGACAGCAGTATATAATGCAATGGTCCACTGCACTTCTGGGGCAAGGGCTGTGTGTGTGAGCAGTTGATAATGTTTGTTCATTTTTCAGAAGAAACTTTCCTCAAAGTGTTGTGTAGCTGTTTCGGATGCTCTGGTACCTGCACACTGTGCAGGTACTGTGGGAGAAAAAGCAGATAGTGAAATAATGGCAATAACTTTTTTTGGACTGAGTCTTGATGCTTAAAACTACTGAGAAATACCATTCTCCTCTTATGCCCTGATTTTGTCTTTCATTTAATTGTTCAGACTCTTCACATTTTGTTTCTTCCTTGCTTTCAGAGAGGGCACTTTGCAGTGATGTCCTTAAAACAGCAGTGCACCCTTGTACACACATGGCAGCAATGATCTTTTGTGTCAGTGGCTGTAATAGGTCATTGTCCACATTGGTAATGATAGCTCTTTCTTCATGTGTATGCTTGATAACTGCAGAGTAAATAGTACAGAACTCACTGGAAAATGTGCTCCAGTAATTCACCTTCAGAGCTCTGTGGGTGACAGCTGGTGAAAGATAATGGATTATCTTTCAGCAAGAGGAAAGCATGGGCAAGACCTACTTCTTACTTCAATCTCCTTGCTCTCATCTCTTCCTCCCCCCTCATGTCCCATATAACGCTTAAGAACCTGTCCTCTCCATTTTCTGAGGGAGTTGGGTGGAGATTGCTTGTTATCACTTTTGTTTTTAAAAAAATAGAATAAAAAATTAATTGGCAAGGAAATAAATTTAACTGTGCATAACAATTCATGGAAGAGGAAATCAACACTGTCTGCTTGTAATCTTTTATCACATCCCCAGAAATAGATTGTTGGAGAGTCATAGTATTTGTTTTAGCATTTGTAGTATTGGAATAAAAAGTAAACAGGTCTGTGAATTAGAAAGGTGTGGAAAAAACATTATTTAAAGTCCAAAATATCAGTCAATATATTACAAACATTGGTCAAGCCAGGTGTCTTTACTTGGTGGTTCCAGAAGTTTCTGTACTTTAAAGTAAACTTAAAGTTGATATTTTTTACTAAAATGTCTGTTAAAAAAAATTTTGAAGGAGAGATGGAACTGATGGTACTCAAAGAAAAGCTTTTCACATGAGTTAACAAAGATTCTTGCTAGACTTGGGGATTTTGAGTTGTTCAAGTATGCTCACATAAGAAAGGTGAAACTCTAAAGTGACTTCTTGGTTCCTTAAAAATGCATTCCTTAGAGACTGGCTCCTCAGAAGAGTAGTTCCTTAAATATTGATTTCATGCAATACAGTTGTAAGTGCTCCTATTTTCTTTACTTTCTTTAACATACAGCTGAATAACCAGTCAGGAGTGAGTATTTTGCCAACAACTGCACAAACTACTCTGCTGTTATAAAATTTCTTTAAACAATTAAGTACATTTTTGTTTCTGTGTAAGGGTAATGACTGGTGCAGTCTGAGCATAGTAATAGACATAGTGACAAAGTGACCCTTGGTGCTCACATAAATAATACAGTGGGGTAGTTTTAACAGATGACTGTTCCTTCTTTTTTGTTATGTCTGATACTTGTTTTGAAAGATTTTGTGGACCTGGGCTGGTTTTTTTGTTTTTTTGGTTTTTTTTAACAATGCTTCTTAAAATTCAATTTATATAGGGAACAAGAGTTTAGCTTCAAGAAATGATTATTAAAGAGAAATATTGGGGCTGTTAAGGTATAAACAGTAGGACAGCTGGCAGAAGTATAGTCTTCAAGGCTTTTAACTCCTTTACAGACAATCTGATCAACAAAAAAGCAAGTTTTATAAGCAGAGTTATCTCTCCCCCCAGTGCTGTGGGATATTTGTGCCCTGCAGACCATTGCCACAGACCTGCATTGTGGCTGTACCTGCTCATGAGAATCAGAGTGAAGCTGTATGTTAAAGACCATGAAACTACCAAGCGGTTAAAGACATTTTTGGTAAATGTCATGTCCTTGCTTGATTCACAGTGGCAATCCAAAGATGGAATAATATATTACTGAACGAGCAATACTGAACATGTTTTTCATGAGCCTGAAAAAAAAAAAAAAAAGACCCCCAAGTGACATATATGTTGAGTACCTTATGTAAAGGAAAAAAATATGCAGCTATACAGCTCTTCCAGACTTTTATGCTAGAGAATTCTGAAGAAGTTTATGAAGAAAAAGGATTACATAGGCTCAGATCCACAATACTAGTATCAAAAATGAACCTAGCTTGTCTGAACTACAATATCAAGGATGAAGATTTTGACAGTCTTTATAAGATTGTGGTTTGGGACTGAATGTGTTTTTAAGGTGAGTTGATGTAAGTGGAAAATATTACTGAAGAGCTAAAACAATCATAAAATGGGCAAAGTATCCAGGGTTTACTTAGATGACACTGGAGACAAATTAATAAAGGAAAATATTAAATTCTGTATGGGAAAAGAAAAAGGACTGGGGTATAACTAAAATGATACATAAGAAAGTAGAAGGGCAACCATTTGGCTTTCCTGTGTGTAAATATTGGCTCAATGTCTATATTAGTTTGCAGTTGCATGGAAGTAGATGAAAATATTTTGTAGATTGACTGAAATTCCTTGGGTTTCTGTTTGTGGTCACCTCTTCTGCTTGTGGTCTCCTCTGAGGCTGAGTACTATGTCAGAAGATTTCTGGAAAGAAATTAATGCATCTTTAGTCCTACTCTGGAAATGGGAACTTGTAAAAAGTACATCTAAACCAGTAGATGGATTTTCCAGCTTCATCTGTACTGGCATGCAAGTGCTCACCCTGGTGTTGCATAGAAGCTTCGAAATGTTTGGTTGTTATTTCCAAGTATGAGTAAAGAAAAAGGTTGGAAGCCAACAGAACGGAGCCTGAGGTATAGATGAAGATTTGAGATTGTACAGCCTACTACAAGCTTGTTCTAAATGTCTTAGTACTTGATTTTCTGTTTTGAAATCAACACACCTGTCTAGATGGGCTGTGGAAGAAAAAAGGAATTCTCTGCCTAAATGTGTGGAAATAAAGCAAAAGGATCATGCATGTAGTGTTTATTAAACACAGATGGCATGTGGATAATGTTACACTTTAAGTAAGAAGTGTACAAAACTAAAAACTTATTTTTAAAACAATCAGCTTAAAAGCAGAATGCTTTAACATACCACACCTGATATAAAAACTTTCTGGGATGATCCTCACTTGATATGCCTGTCTTGAAAAGCTGAGGAACAAGACGTAGAGGTGAGATGTGATATTTGCAATTGTGAGTACGGTGACTGAACAGATTTTTGTTATCTACCAGCTTTAAGAATATGTAAGAAAGAGGGAGCAGCTAGAACCCAGGGATCTTGGTCTGCTGCTGATCATGCTGAAGTGTGCAGGAATGGGAAGTATGATCAGGATATCTGGAGGATATAAGGTTCCAGGAGCCTACAAGGTATTTGGGAATGCCTAGAAGCAAGTCCATTCAACAGTGTGTCATGTGGGTTGGCAGTCTGTTGAGAGCTGTCCTAAAATCATGATCCAGAAATTGGATTTAAGAATTTCTGAAAGATGTCATGGCGAAGATGTTAGGAAAAGATGGGCTATAAATACAAAACAAAACCAAAATTGTTCTTTGATACATAAAACACTGAGATAAGGGGAAAGAGCTGATTCAGTGTACTGTACATAAATTACCAAAAATTTGGCTAGGAAAGCATGATAAAAATACAGAATGAGGGGGAGAGAAGAAGGGAGAACTTCATCCTGCCTGTACTAGAGAAAGCTGAATTTATAATGCTTGGAGACTTGGAAATGTCTCTAGGAAGAGGCTTGGGGTTCTATTTTTAGTTTCTTGTTCTGTATGCTTTGCATATACATGTGATGTTAAAGCTCTTTAGTCATGTTCTAATTCAATTAGATTTTAAAAATTCACTCTTTAACTGTTCCAAGATTTGCCTCCCCTAACAATGACTTTTTGATTTGAAGAAGAGATTAAAAATTTGAACCTGTATAAACTGTCATATATCTAAAATTCTAGATTATCGTTTATCTAAAATGTTTTGTTTCATGGATATTCACTGTGTGTTAAAAAACCAAACCCTGCTTTAAATGTTGTTTTTTTTCTTATTTAATAACAAATTGTCCTGGTAATGGTCCTAGTCTGTTTGAAACTTCAGAATAATTAGCTGATTCTAGCAAGCTGATAATGTAAATGGGCAGTATTCTGAAACAGAATTCTGCAGGCGTCTTGGTTTATTTCATTGGTAATTAAATTTTTGGCTTTTTTTTATTTTAAGCCATGAGCACTTAAAAAAAAGTCTGTACTGCCAATGATCCGTTATGATACAGTTTGACTCCATTTTTTGGAAAGCTACATATAAGGCATGGAGTAGGATTTTCTCAGTTTTCTAGTAGATTATCCCCACTCCCCACTCTTGGTAAAAATTTAGACCTTTCTTATCCATTTTAAATTTTAACTGTATTATGTGGAAAGCCTGGATATAGAATTAGACAAATTTTTAAATACGCCGAGGCAATGTCAGACATGAAGGAAAAGTTGCACAGTGAAACTATAAGCATGTTGCCTTATCTGGTTAAGGTTTTCATCACACACTGGAAGGCTGAGAGACGTATTACTCTTCCCTTTACGTCCTGCCTGAGCAAGTAATTTGTCAGGGAGTATCCTGATATGCCCTCTGGAGATGTGCTTGCCTTCTGAGTACCCCAAACCTCAGTGAATTTTCTATTACAGGCAGCTGGCCATGCTTCTGATGCCCTGCTTGCCCTGAGTTTTGTTGGTAGTGACTTTTGGCACTTGAAGTCAGTGAAAATAGTGCTGCTGTAAATGGTCTTCCTCTTGCTTGTTGCTGGCAGTGGTATTGGAATGAACAGAAGACAGAATAGCTTTGGCTCTGCATTCCTGGTCTAGAGGGGGAATGAAGAAGTGAGAGTATTTATAATAATAAAAAAGCCTCTCTGAGCCTTCCACTATAATGTGCAGCAAATCTTAGCATGGGACTTGTTAGTATTTTCTGCAAATTTTAAGGCAGTTCCCCTCTTCTCTGCTTCTGAGTAACTTGAGCTGCTCCAAAGATTCTTGTGCCTGGTTACAGTAATTGCTTGTCGCATGTCTTTGTGGCCTTTTCCTACGGCAAAGATCTGACTTTCAGTGACCTTTTAATTAGATCTCAAGCTCCAGGCAAATTTTGAAACAGGGTGAGTAATGTCTGAGAAAATGTCCTCCTGCCTACTGCCATTTAGAAGGAAGTGGAGTGAAGATGTGCCACACCTGTTCTTAAAGTAGCTGTTGCTACCTGAACTCTTGAAATTGAAAAACAGCTCAGGGTATTTATATGTGTAATGTTGCAGCCTTGAGCAGTTAAAAAAACAAAAAAAAAAAAAAGTCAGGTGCAGTTCTGTAGCACTGTAAGCTCACTTATTGTCCCATCCCTTTAGTCTTGCATTTCCTAGTTTATGGTGTTGATCTGGTTGGGAACTGAAGTGTCATCAAAAGGTAATTGTCACTTGGCTGGGCTTCCTTATCCAGCTCTCTGTGGAGTTGCCTGTGTTAGCAGCCAGCAGGCCACCTCTGCAGCAGCAGCTGGATGCAGCTCATCCATCACACCCTGTGTCCCTTCAGACCGTGGCTTTGGAAGGAGCTCCCTGCTCCTTCACCCTCCTTGCCCGTGCTGGCGTAGCAGCCTCTCCCGACCCTTCCGCGGTGATGATTCAGTTTCTTCAACTACACCATGATAATTGCGTTATGTCTCTTGGTAGCTTGGGATCCTGCTGGTTTTGTGAGTACAGTCAGGTCAGTGAGGTGAGACCAGCTGCATTTGTTGGAGCTGATGGAAAGAAGAGAGTGGAACTGTGGAACTACTGCTCTGGTCACAGTGATCCGCTACAGCTGTGTCATTGAACTACTTTAAATTTATAAACAGAGAAAAGGGATACATCATAAGGTGGATTTCACTCCTGTACCTGTAAGTGCATTTGTGTAGGGTGCTTTGGCAATAAGAACCTACGGGAAACTTCTAAGCTGTAAAAATAAAGGAGATGGCATGTGGTAAATACAGCACCAGTGTACAGTAAGTTATTTTATTATATAATGCACGTATTGTGTTTATAGTAACTTGAGAGAAAATCTTGTGTATATCTGGAGGAAAAAAATATGTGCATTTCTGTACATGATAAAACAGCGATGCTGCTTTCTTGTAAAGTTTTACTTCTAACATGAAAAAAAGCAGTCAGGAACTAGAACTTTGCTCATACATTGATGATGTAAGTGGTGGCTTAATTAATGTAAGTGTATGTATGCTTATATCAGCACAATGTGGTCATCAGATTGGAATTGTTTTATTTCTTAGGATGTGCAAGAGGTGCTGGGTCTGATGAAATGAGTTTCATCCTATGTTACTGAAATTTGTGTGAGCTCAAATTTTGAGATTTTTCTTAATCTCCATTTTGAAACTATCTGAAAAATACCAAAATTTTTTTCTGAACAGTTGTAATTCTCAGGCTATTCTACAAAAAATTATTAACTATGCTTTTAAGATTGTTCATCATGCAGTAAAATAAGTGGATTTTAGCAATATTTACAACGTTGTTATGGAATAAAAGAAATGGAATAATTGAAATTTTACTGTTTGCTACTAGTGATTCATATAAACCCCCTGAAACAAGTTTTCCATTACTGATACGCTTCAATATGTGACTGCCATTTGCTGTGGCTTAAATGACCTCTCCAACACCTGCAAAATCTGGCCCTGGACTAGGAGTACAGAAAAATTGAGGCACGAATAAAGCTAAATTAAAGAGATAGTGCATTCTGTGGTGTTCTTGCAAAGTTTTGACATGTGTTTTGGAAGAGCCTGTCCCAATGTGGTGTAGGCTGACAAGAAACAGGCTCTGGTATAGCCACTTCATGGTTGCTGCCCTCCATGCCACATTCACCTCAGGTCTGAAAGCCTTTTTGCCTTTCTGCAGCCTTGTCCTGCTCCCTGCTGTGGGCTGGGGCTCCAGTGTCACAGCTGTGTAGGAGGCACATTGGCTGAATGGTTGGGTGGGAGGGGGTGGAATGGGACAGACAAGTTAGCTTTCACCTGGAAATGTTCCTTGTTTGACATACCACACAAAGGCTGGTGATGATCCAAACAACAGACAGGAGCGTGGTGAGAAGGAGCAAGGGAACTCCTTCAGGAATAGAATGGATTTCCTGGATTGAAGTGGTCATGTAGCTCCCTACTCAGTTGTCTCAAATGTCTGGGATGTCAGACAGTCCCAAGGAAAATCTGTATATGGCTTGAGGTACGTCTGTCTTTCAGGCTGAGTACTATCATCTTGAGGAAAATAAAAGGACTGAAGATGAAGCTCATGAAAGCATTGGATACCAACAGTTATATAAGAGCAGAAAAGTTCCTTTATTGTGGAATAGTAATCTTTTCTTTTTTAGCAAGATTGGAAGAAAAGTACCATCTTTGAACACCTTACAAAATTTGAGTAGAAGCAAGATCCATTTTTTTTGGTCTCTTCAGAAAGTGCCAGCTTGCAGACGTTGTTGAACTTCTGCACAGTATTTTAGTCAGTGATGGTTCTAAGGCTGAAGAGGCTGATGGACTGCCAGGGAGTTGGTACATAGTCTGGTGAAAGAGCTGGGGATCTCAGGGAACAGCTTAGGAAAAGGTTAGAGAAGCATGATAGCTTTTCCTCTCCCAAATAAATTTGACAAGTTGGAAAGAGGTACAAAAAACTGGGCTACCAGTGCAGTCACTAGCAGTCATGGAGCTTTCTTCATTCTCCCATGAGAGTTAGGCTAGAATTTAATCTCAAGTTGCTGAGTGTTTTCTGGAATGCCTTTATGAGAACTTGTAAAGGTGCAGGTTTTCTTGTCCAATCTTTCTTCCTGCTTAAACAAGTCTGTGTCCTGACAGTGGTATCCTGAAATATTACATTTTGTGAAACTTCACCAGGTCTGTGTGCATAGTAGGTCACTTTTGGCTTTCCTGAAGTCAGTGTGACTTACAGTCACATTCTTCTTCAGTGTTAGTACTAACAGTTTAATCTTCCAAGATCAACTTCAGTATCAATAAATAAATAAGACAAACCCTTCCTGATTTTGTTCTAGAAAACAAAGTGTAATTCCCTAAATTTGGATCATTCAGTGACAGTACATGAATAAAATGAGAAATTGGGCAATGATCTTCACCCTCTGATACCAACGTACGCCTCCTGTCCCTGTACTTGCACCTCTTGTAGTACTAGCACACACCATGGTCTGACTGGCAAGTATTTTTTATTTTACCTATTTTTACTGTGGTAAAGAAGGGTCTTGCATATATATGTGTACAACAGATAGTCATTTGGTGTGTTTCTTCAGATGTGTGAGCCAACCCTTACTTCCTCTCACCTGCTAGAACTCTGTTTCTGTTTAGTTCTGAAAGACATGCAGTGGCCTTGGCCGGAGTTAAACTGGCAATGTGTTTTGTCACTTGGACAACTGGAAACCGTCTGCGTGTTCCTCAGTACTTGCCTGCACAAACCTTGATTATCTTGGCTGTCCTTTCATTGTAAGCATGGGAAGCAGTGAATGGGCTGGGCAGGCAGATAGCCAGCCATTAAGTGTTTGTGGTAACATTCATCAGTGAGCTGGCATATTGCTGCTGATTGAGTCCTTCTGTGTGGCACTGGCTTCTGGGGCTTGCCACACAAAAAGGGTAACAGCGAACACGGATGATGTTTCAAGGTAAATGCCTCGCTCTTCTGCTGGCAAATTCAGCAACACTAATAGGATCAACATCAGAACTACTGCTTGATATTTTTCTTGAAAGCATTTCCCAATGCCATTAGCCTTTAGCTCGGTGACAAATTTTTCTGCATTTATCTCAGACTTGTGTACCAATTCCAAATGCCACAATCAGTTCTTTCGTAAATGATAAAGCCAGTTATTGAGCAAGATGCAGAAGCTACAAGCACTTGGTCTTGGTTTATGCATAAAATTAATGATGTTTTTATCCTTTTAAACCTTTGAGGGGTTTTGCATGTAATTATCTAATCCAAATGTTATCCAAATTCATAGTTCTGTTAAGTGTCAGCAAGGCATCTGGTTGAAGGTGCTCAAATGCTATTTTTACATATGTCAGAAAACTTTCATAAAATGAAGCAAAATCCATAACTGGCTGCAAATGGATATGTTTGTGCAACAGTTCTTCAGAAAGCTTGAAAGCTTTTTAAGCATTTATGTACCAAAGACTAACAACTTGATATTTAACTTAATAATTGGTTACCATTTTCTGTCTTGAAAAATCAGCCTCAAGAAGACTCCGACTTCCTTGCCTGTTGTGTTTGTGTATGTCTGTTTCTGCTGGTATTTTAGTAAATGCCAGTAATACTGTTATAGGAAGACAGTGGCAGCCACTGTAAAACTGGCTGGCCTTGTTCGGGGAATAAAGAGGACTCTGACAGTGTGTGAAGCAGTGTTGTAGCAACAGGCTGTTCTGCAGGGTCTGCAGGCACTGTAAGAGGTAACCAGGTTGTGCTTCTCTGGTTCTAAAGCCCGTGGAGTTTGTGTCATTGTAGTGATAACCAAGAGTCTTGCACCACTGCTTTGGTCCAGTGGATGTTGATGAGTGATGAACTGGATCATTGGGCAAGAGGCAGACAGAGTAAGTGAGGTGTGTGTATGTATGTCATAAAAACAGGAGGGAGGGTATGCCAGAAGTCAAAGGCCCAGCAGAAAATGTGTCAGAGAACACAGAATGTGTCAGCTTTGACTTGTAAACAGCAGAACTTTGGTGAAATTTGTCTTCCTGTAAATTTATATTTACCAACTTTACTAGGCTCAGTGGAATAACTGCCTGCCCTTCCCACTGCATGACCTTCTCTTTTCTGCTTCCTTTCTTCCCTCTTCTGTGCAGTATTGTCCCACTGTTCCTGCATGACTGTGGACAGTGAGTTATGCCTGCCTTGCACCTGGGTGTGTGCTGGCTAAGCTCTGTTCCTGCTGCCACCTTTCCCTTAGTGGAGGTGATACTGTGGGTGTCTCCCATTCACTGCCAGGAGCAACTTGGTGTGTTTGGACAACTTCAGTGAAATTTGATAAAGGGGATATGAAGGGTCATTATTGGGATCAAAAGGCTCTGGGTGAGAGGAATGGCCTCAGAACGCCCAACAGTGTGATCACACATACCTTATTTCCTTAGGAAACCAGACTGAGAAAAAGCATTCACAGAGGTAGACAGTAAGAGGAAACAGGCCAGCACAGGAAAAGGGAATAAGGATCTATATTTGGAAAAATTAAAACTGGAGTCAGCATATGAAGGAAGAATAAAAAAAGTTTGCATTTCTAAAATACAGGGGAAATTTCACAATCTGGTACAAGAGGATTGTACTTCTTTAAAACTCAAGTGTGGGTTGTAACAGGTATTTATCACCTTAGTAAGCAGGTTGGGGCTACCTGGGTGTGGGTATCTCCCAAGACAGGTATACAAGTGCTAACTTGTTAAACCTGCCAGCCTGCTGTTTTAGTAGCAATATCATAGGAGTGCTGCTGCTTTGAAGAGTGCACAAAGGGCACACAAGTTACTTGATTTCAAGAATCTAAGTTGAGGGATGGCTGAGGGAAATGGTAAAATTTGCTGCTCTTTCATGTTTTTCCTCCAAAGAAAACATTTTAAATAAAATACCAGGATCTGCCTGGTGGGAGTCTTGCTCCACAGACAGTTATCTGCGTCATTTTTGTTTTTCCCTGACATTCATATTTTGCAATTCACATAGTTTCCTACCACAACGTTTTGTAGAGGGGATGAAGAGATAAAGGGAGCATGGTGGCAGATGTATTTCTGTCTGACCAGACAGTTTGGACATACCTTCAGGGTAGATCCACCTGAATGTTGTTATCGTGTTATATAATGACTTAAACCCCAAATCACTCGCAGGATCAGTTCTGAACTGTGAAACTATCTGATGCAGGCACTCTGTTATATGAATAGGTTGTTTACAGAGCCCATGGAGTCTCCATCTGTGGAAGTTTTTGAAACCTGACCAGGCAGAACCATGAGTAAGCTGGTCTGAAATCAGTATTGACTGTGATTTGAGCAGGAGATTGGATTAGAGACCAGCAAGTCCCTTTCAACCTGAATTGTAGGTCTGTATTATTTTCTTGAAGTTGTCACATTTATTTAAAACTTGGAGCTGCCAAAGATACAAAACATCAGGTGTTCTTGAACATTTGGCAGCTTCAGCTAAGTGAATTTTGTGAATTTTTGGAAATTTGAACTGCCTGACAAAATTTGGAGGAGTCTTCAAATAAGAATGCTGGGTTAACTCTACCACAGAAGCAGCAGTGATAATAATCCAGAAGGTTGTCTTTTGCCCATTGCAGTGTAAGGGTGTTAGCTTTAATAATAAATCATTAAGATAATAATTTATTAACATAAATTGAATGATCCAGAATATGAACAGAAAGTAGAAATTCAAAACATACATTGACACTTCTCATTTTTAACCACACTGTAGGTGGGAAGAGTTGACCTGCTATTTTTTGAGGGTGATGCTGACAACACTGCCATCCTTCTCTGACCTGCTTTCAGAAATGAGAGGAAATTTGGCATATGAGGCCAGCATACACCCATTCCTGGGGTAGCAGTGCAGGGTGCCCAGTCTGCTGTGTCAGATCATCTCCACTGGCATCTCCTGCAGCATTCAGTCAATCTGAAACTGCCTCCAAATATTTTCTGTTAGGTGGCATAATGCAGATTGACTACAGTGTAGATGCACCATTTCTCAAATCTAAATCTCAAACCTATTTACCTGTGAGTAAAACATTTAAATTATGTTTTCAAATTATTAAAATTAATGTTTTCTTTTTGTGTAAACAAAGTATTCTAATCCAATCTATCGTGGAAGAGAATATCTTCAGAGTAGAATTTGTATGTGGAGAATTATGTCTTTCATATGTACCCTGGTTTTCAATGAGGAAATAAATGCTGACATTTCACTTCTCATTACGAATCAAAACATCAACTGTTACTGTTCTGTATTATTTTCTTGAGAGCATACATTACTTGGCTTCTGAAAATTACTTGTTTGGGTTTGGTTTTTTTTCCTTGCCTGGTGTTATAGAAAACACCCTTCTTCCAAATAAGAGTAAGTACAATAATGCAAAATCAGCTCGAGAGAAAAGGCAGTGATGCATACAAAGATACTGCACATAGAATGTCTATCCCAAATTCTTATTACATCCTCACAGTCATGAATAAACAAACCCTTGCAATTACTTGCAGCTAATGTTACCCTGACAACAGTGTGTATATATAACAAAATTCTGTAATCACTGCCAACAAAACCCCCAGTACAGCTAAGGCTTCTGTTTGCCAGGATGAAATACTTTCATTAAGGATTAAATCAACTCCAGATCATAAGTTCTGCCTTCAGTATTAGGATCAAAAGTAATTATTCATTCTAGTATATGGAGATAAGTTTGGTTCGCGTTTCCTGTTAATCAAATAGTGATCTGTAAAGGGAGAAGCTGTATCTCTTTTTACCAGTTAGCTAATGATAAATCACTTGGCATTGTTCTGGCCAGTGGACACAGTCTGTCTCTGATGCTTTTTGGTGCAAGCTTCTCCTCGCTCAATTTTGCCAGTTCTGTGCATGCTACTGATCTGCATATTTGCAGCTGAGGAACAGCAGACTCCTGGGACAACTGCAGGAATGCAAACTGGAAGTACTTTTTGATTCAACTTACTAAGAGACAGAAATTATGGAATCCAGTACTTAAATGCAGCAGGTCACATCCTGGTGTAAACAGGGTACTACTTCAAAATGCCAGTAAAGGATATATCAGTTTAAATAAATTACTGCTCTGTTGCCCCCTCTGAGCCCTGATCTGTTCTGTAACTGCTGTTGTAGATTCTGTGATCATTAGATTCGGTTGACATTCAGTCTTATTTTCAAGTTATATTTTCTTTTAAGGAATCTTAAATGCCTTTACAAAGACTCAGCATTTTTCCAGTTCATAGGAAGTCCTGCCAAGTTTAAAACTTTTTGTACGTTCAAATGTTCATGTGCTTTCTGGGACAGAGACCACTGAAGCTGCAGTATTTCTGAGCACTAACACTTGCTAAATACTAAAAGCAAACATCAGTTAAGTGCACTAATGGCTTATAAAAATAGCAACTTCCTTGTAGGAGTGAATATTTCTTTTAATTTACATATGTTAAGTCAGTTGATTTTTTTAAGCTAGTACTTCAGTTGACCAATTGAGATGGAAAAAGCAGGATCAACCTAGGACTCTCAGAAATGATGGTCAAGAAAATGAGAGCTGCTTATCCTTCCTTCTTCAAGGATACAATTTCTAGAAAGATGTGTAATAATGTCCTTCCCTGCAGACTATTTCTTCTGTTTACTGAAACTCAAGTATGTGCTCTGCTTGATACATAATATTTATTAAAATGCAAACCTAATTAAATTAACTTGCTCTTACACAACTTTATACATTTCTAAACTGAATTCCAATTTTAGTGGTATGAAGTTTGATGCACTTCCAAGTGAGGAAATTTGCAGATGAAATAATAAAATATTTTGTCAGCAGAAATGTAAGATATAAGAGGATTTTTTTTGAGTGTACAAGACAGCTTGACTATTATTAGGTTTGTGTCTCCTGGCTTTGAAAGTTGCTTGTGATCAATTTACAGCAGCAGGGCTTTTTATACTTGGACCAATTATTTTGTTGCCCAGATAAGTTGTGGATGCCCCATCCCTTGAAGTGTTGAAGGCCAGGCTGGATGGGACTCTGAACAAGCTGGTCTGGTGGAAGGTGTGCTTGCCCATGGCAGAGGGCTCAGAACTGGATGATCTTAAAGGTCCCTTCCAACCCAAATCATTCTCTTATTCTCTGGTTTTGATATTCTGTTTACTTAGTAGAATTATTGCTAAAATTTGCTGTTTATTTAAAACATAAGTATTATTGGGTTAGTGTCCTCCAGAAAAAAATACTAAATTTCATTTCCCCTTGAATTTTAGTAACAGAAGCTGCAGTTCTGCAAAATGAGGTCAATGACCAGCATTGTGTAGTAGCAAACCCATACTCAGTAAGGGAACTTCCATGTTCATTTCTTGTCTGCAGTTGTGTTTCCTCCATCTGTTCATTGGATGGGAAGGAGGTGAGAGAACCTTGTAAAACAGCTGATAATACCACTGCTGACAGCCCTGGTGTTACTTGCACAGGTCTCTGATTGGGCTGGTGTAGGTCTCTAACTGGTTTGTGGTGGTGGCGCTGGGGAAGTTCAGTGGGAATAATTTTGGGTTTGAGGTGATAATCTCAGTGACCTTGTGGTGAGGAAAAGTGTGTGTGGCATTTCTGCCCAGCTGTAATAGGGAGTCCAGCAGAAAATCTAGCAGTGTCTCATTCTTTAAATTTCATACAAGAAATTTAGATGGACAAGGAACTCTCAGTGAAAAGGGTGTTTCTTCTGGCAGAAGCCTTTTCAGTAACATCCTCCTAAATACAAAGAAGCAGCATGGCTGTTCTTCAGTACAGTTGGTTCTTCATTATTTTAGCAGTTACCAGTTTTTTGCTGAGAGGTTTTCAGGCATTCTTGGTTAGACTTCATAATGAAATTTTCAGTCTCCAGACTTCTGTATCTCTGTGTGGTTGTAAGGTTTGATTTGTTTGTGTTAGCATCTGAAATACACCGTCAAGGCAGTTGACCCCTCTCGTAGGAATTCTGTTTGGCTTATAACTTAATTAGCTTAATCATAATGTAAGGTAAGGTAAAACAGGAATCTGGGCTGAATTACAAGTAGTAGTTCTGTGATGTTTTATTCAGTTGCAGATAGGAAAAAATACATGTGTTGGAAAACTTTGGTCTTTTTAGTGTAATGTTTGTGATGAGGTGAAGAGCAGCAATCTTTTTGTGCTTAGTTTGAAGAGTAAACTGCTGCTGTGCTTGTGCAAACTCAACTTTGTGCAGTTTGCTTACCCTTGCACCACTGTTTTTCCTTATTGATCTGATTTTTAGAGCAGTGACTTGTAACAAACATTCTATCTAAGTAGCATATCACACTGTGATATGCTATAAATAAATAAAGTATTCTGAAAGGGATCTGGAGAGGAGAAAACTGATGGATCTGCAGGTATAGTGGAATTTATCCACCAAATATTTTGAGAAATGTGGGACCACCAGAACAAAATAAGTGTAAGTTAATCACTGGACATCTTTTTATACTGCAGCCCTTCAGTACTTGGTCTAATTGAGATGTGGTGAATGTTTCTTAGCAGAAAAGATAGTTCAAAGTAAAAACTTTAAATTAGCCACAGATCTTGTGGGAAATGGTTTCGCTGCTGTTGAGTAGAGACAGCTATCTCTTGAGACTGGGTTGTTAAAGCCTTAGCTAGTACTAGCTGAAATAATAAAAAGTAAAGCTGCACTCCACTTAAGAAGAGAATTAATCTAGTGCCTGCAGGATAGGACAGATTGTCCATAGGGTTTTCCAATAATGAATGAGCTCTCCCTTTCACATGGTCCTTCACTGATTCACAAAACCCTAAAGAAAAGGTGGGAAATCCTTCTGAAAGACCACTTTGCTCTATATTCTAGCAGAAAGGCAGAACCATTCATGTGACTGAACTTGTAAAAAAATTTTAATTGTTAATTAAATACTGTAATTAGCTTTTTTTCCTCTGTAGTTTTAATAGTTTAAAATCTGCTGTTGCTCTGGGTATGCAATGGGTACTTTTGACCTCCAGTTTATGGGTTGGATTGCAATGTCTCTCTTTATAATTTAATTTTTTTTTTTTTGTTAAACAGCAAAACCATTTACAAAATTGGTAAAGGAAATGCAACTCCATCGAGATGACTTTGAAATTATAAAAGTGATCGGAAGAGGTGCATTTGGAGAGGTAAGAGATTTTTACTTTCAGTTGTAGTAATAAAACTTTCATCATTTGTGCATCTGATTTCTTGTTACAGTTGACCTGAGGACAAAAGGTTCACACAGATGTGCTAAAATCCTTCCAAATGTGGGATATAGCTGGGTAACCACTGCAAGGGCCCTTTGAAGCAGCTCATTCAGCATCCAGGTGTGCCATTTCTGTGACCGGCTTTCTGACTTTGTTGTAGCCCAAGAAGTGTCTCTTGGATGTGTGTACGAGTGGGGTGGTCTCACCTAGCAGCTGCACAGCTGAATTTGGGATCTCTTCTCCCACTTGCCATATGCACTGCTCGGTGCTGCTCTAATTTAACAGAGCTGGGCTGCTCCTATGATAGGAGTGCAGAGGCTGCTCCACCCATCTGCCTGTCTCTGTAGCAATCTGGTAATGCACAAAGACGCATTTGGCTGCCTCAAAGGCTGTTCCCTGTCATCTTTGAAGATCAAAGGCTGCTGGATCTGTTTTTTGGACAGCAAGTTGAGTCATGCTGGGATGATAGGAACGCCTTGTGTTTTGAGGACTCGCCAGTCCCAGAACCCTGGACTGAAGTTTTACTTCTTAATATGTTTGATGAAAGTCTCATCAATCACACAAGCCTGGTAGGGCTTGCCACTGGCAAAAGCATTCACAGGCAGCAGGCATAGGATACCTGAGACTTCTGGAGAGCCTCAAAGACAACCTTTTCAGCATTTAAGAACAGGTAACTAAAGGCATACCTGTCAGCGATAAAGGTTATTAACTAGAGAATTTCTAGAAGTAAAAAAGCCCCTTATATTTTTTTTAGGAAACTTCCTTGCAGTAGTGCCACACTGAAGTGAAACCCAGAGACTGCCATGGCTCACTTCAGCCCATTAGCACTCAACTGCAGCTCTTGCTTCCTGATCCCCCTGTCCTGGTGTCTCCACAGAAAGCAGGACTCTGTGCCATGCCAGGCATTCCTTCCAAGCATGGTCTGCTCTGGACACCTCAAACTCTTTCATGTAGGGTTTGAATGTAGGACAGGGCACAGGGCAACCAGAAACCCAGCTAGAGAAACACCAGGAACCTACTTGACCTGGGTTCAGAAAACAATGAGGTTTCTATGTGCATATGGTACATGGGTAGTGGGTGAAGTAATTACTTCATATACACAAAATTTTAAGCTACCTCAGAAACTGCTTTTGAGAAAAGTGGACACTTAAAACAGAAATTAATGTTTCAAGAAATCTAATGATGTGGTAGTGTGTAGTTTACATGTAGTCATGATGGACACAGCTGCTGAAGGAAGTGGAGCATTTTAATAAAATGTCCAGATAAGCAATAACATCTTGCCCAGTAAGAGAAAAGTTCACTTTCTAATGGATGTTGAACTTGATGAATGCAATGTTTGTTACAAAAAAGGAAGTGTTATCTGAGAGTAATGGAAATACTGCATGAAAATCACTTACTTTATTTGAGTGATTCACTTGAGTATTATTTGAACATGAATTTTAGAGAAAAAAAGTTGCTGTTAAAAGTTTGTCAGGAAAAAGCAATAATTGGAGAAATATTGATTAGTCTAAGGGAGGACTAGAAGCTGCAAACTTAGACCAGAAGAGAAGTCTAAAGAGAAAGGTTTATAAGTCAATAAAAGGCCTAAAGAATCAAGACAGCAGTGCCTCTCTGTTAGGGTTTTGGTTCAAAGCAGTGGCACAGTTTTGAAGACAATGCCCCCACCTACTGCATAAGGATTTTACTCTCCATGAGCTGGGTTTCTTCTGGAGGAAACTAACCAGGACCTCCATTCCAGGTGTGCACCAAATGGTGTTTTGGATCCAAGGAGTGCATAAGAATCAGTCACTGGGTCTGACTCTCCTAACAGCTTCAAAGCATGTTTTTGTCCAGGAAAACAAAATTCCTGAGCTGCATACAGTATAGATGGGAAGGCACAGCACAGGATACTTTGATGTTGTTCTCTTGCTGTGCCAAATGACTTGCTATAGTGGCTGTGACCACTGATATCTAAAGAATTTTAGATTAGCGTTTTGGCAGTTTGTCTTTTGGCAGGATTAGAAAAGGTTTCTGGATCTTTTCAGAGCTAGACTTGTGATTGCTTTAGCTATCAAGAATGGGAACCCTTTATAGTGACTTGCAGATGGAGTCAGTGTTGGGAATGCCTTCCCACAGTATAAAATCCAAGGAAGGCCTGTTTTCCATAGTACTTGTTCTGTTCTTTTTCAAAAGATGCTCTTCTCTACTTAAGGAATTGACCAGCTGGAAATCTCAGTACAACAGCAGATGAAGTATTTATATGCATTTCAAGAGATTTCAGTTTATATTTGCTAGGAGGTTTAGGATGACCTTTCTTAGCTTTGGATCAAAATCTTAAGGTGCATAAAAGATACAAATTCTGGGTGGAAACTTGTGTTAATAGTGTTTGGAGTGCCAGAATCAACAATGTGTTTCATACTCTTTCATTTGGAAAAGGATGGAACTTTACAAAAGCAATTCACACATCCCATCCCCCCCAGTGGAAATGAAATTTCACAAAAGTGAAATGAAAAAGCATTTTAATTTCATCCTTCTGTTAGAGCTGTGAGTGCTCACACAGTGATGTCAGCTACCTTTCAATATCACATCTTGTTCATCTCTTATCTAGAAAAGATTTAGTTTATAGTTGCAGCAGCTTGAAGTTTTTGATCAGTTTAAATTATACAGGAATCATTGATTTTAAGTTCATTATACCTTAATCTCTCCTGCCATAGAATATTTTGTGCTTTTTGCTTATGAAAGAATCCTTTGACCCTTGTGTATACCACACTGCTACAACTGCCAGATTTTACAGGTACTATAAAATAGTAATTATGTAAAAGTTGACATTCCATAATAACATGAAATGTAGTTTCTTGAAAGGAACTGGTGGCATCTGACTTGTATAAAACAACACTTGAAAAAACTGAATGGAGGAGCTGTGAGTCATTTTTCCATAGTACTTTCATGCATACATGGGAACTGTGTTGGAAATTACTTGATGGGCTTTATGTGCTAAAAATACATTTTACGAACACCTATAAAATATTTGTTTAAGTATATAAAGAAATTATTCAGATATAAACTAAACATATTCCTGTTAGAATGAAGTACTTTAATTAAAATACTGAACAGCTAAACAGGTAGACTTCAAAAAGGATGAAAATTACTTTTCATTCTTCTCAGTTTAGCTTCTTCGGATTTTTTGGAGAATGCCAGGGGCTTTATTCTTTCCAAAGAACTTTTGCATAAATCAGTAGCTTTGAAGAAATAGAGTTTAAACAAAATAAAAGCATGATATTAGTCAGGATCAGTGGTCAATTTTTGCCAGAAAATATGTAAGCCAAGGAAGGAAATGTGGTATTTGACCAAAGAATGGATTGAGAGCACATGTGACCTTATCCCTGTGAACACAGCTGCAAAATCAGTGTCTAAAGCAGATTGATACAATCACCAGAACACATCTGTACTGACATATCTTCCTCTCTTTCTTTCTTTCTTTCCTTGTTTCTAATGATTTCAATTATGTTCCTGCTCCATTTTGACAGAATGAGAGGGTGGGGAAGATAGGAAGATAGTAAACAGGGAGAGAAAGCACCGGGGAGAACAGACACATTTGCAAGCCAGATTGTCTTTTTCAACTCTGCAGTTTGCAATTGATGATGAGAAACTGAAGGTACTAAAGGTACTAAAAGAAGGTACTGAAGGTACTGAAAGTACTAAAGAGGATGGGATATTTTCCACACTATTTGTCAAAGCATCTTCTGCCAGCATCAAATGACAACCAAGCATTCAATGTGATACNCTCTCTCTCTCTCTCTCTCTTTCTTTCTTTCTTTCTTTCTTTCTTTCTTTCTTTCTTTCTTTCTTTCTTTCTTTCTTTCTTTCTCTTTGAAAGATAAAATCAGAAGTAAAATGGTTTTCTGTTATCTTAATTCTGGTTTCTCTGAATGAAATTACTGTAGAAGTCTGTGTTTGTAGACAAGAAAGAGTATTTTGTGTAGCATGAAGTTTTTTGTGAACTACACAAAAACCACACAAACTACACAAGAGTGAAAAACACTTTTGCAAACTACACAGAAATGAAAATACAGTCTTAAGAAGATTTAAGGAAAATCAGCATAGAATGTAAAACTCCTTCAGATTTTCAGCCTTTAGAAAACCACACTAAAACAACAAAGAAACCAAAAAAGCAATCCACCTGTGGTTTGAAGTTTGCCTGTGCCTGACTATTCCTTTCATCTAGAAACACCGTGGACCGTTATTTGAAATGAAATGATGTCCTGAGAACCTGTGCTTGGTGGGATTGTGCTAACCTGGGAAACTCAGGCCAGCCTGAGAGGTGCTTTCTGTGTGCTTGGTGTTTGCCTGTGCATGCCAGAGGAACTGGGGGCAGCTGTGCTTACAGCAGGGTGGGAGGGAAAGAAGGGGAAGCTGTATCTGAGGACTGTGGCTCTAAACACTTGCATGTGCTTCTTTGCAAAGTTCATCTTCCCCCAGTAATGTGCTTGTATGTCCTTAAGGTCACATGTCCTCAGTTTGTGTAAAGGACCATTTAGGCACACTGCTGTAGATGAACACATTCCAGTCAAAGAGCAGTTGTTGAAGGAAGAATGAGTCAAAATGTACCTTGTTTGAGAACTTGGATTGTATAACGTGGCTGACACCTCCTGGAAATTTGGCAGCGTGGGACTGAAACAATTGTTTTCCTTCCCTTGTTTGTTAGCAAGGATTTCTTGAATGAGCAATGCTTACTGTGGTTCCAGCAGAAGGGTGGAACTGCTTGTCTTGCTTAGCACAAAAATAGCTAAAACTCTTAATGTGCCCCACCTAAGTATTACTGCTCTGGATGGATTAGAAATAGCTTCTCATATAAATGCTGTTGTGTACAGACTTGATCTGTGTAGTGTTCAGTAATAATACGTCACCTCAACTTGGGATGCTTAGTCAGAGTCTCAGCTGGGATCAACAGGCAGAAAAATGTGTTTCCAGGAGACAATAATGGCTGCGAGAGAATAAGCCCGATCCCCTGTGTAGCACAGGTTCTGATGACTGGTGTGGTTTCTGATCAGAGATAGTGGCCGAGGTTGCAGCGAGAGTCAGAAGTGAATATGTAAAACCTGAGCTTCCCGCGGTCAGTCGAGCTTGGCAGCGAGAGGCAGAGCTCTTTGTGCCCTTTCCACCTTGTAATCACAGCTGTAGGGTACTGAGTTCAGTGTTTGGATTAACCTGGGGCACAGGGAGCCTGTGGACTGCAATTACGGCTGCCTCACCTATTCAGGAGCTCTGGTGGTGCCGTTAGGTCCCAGCAGGGACTGTACCGTCCTACATTGTAGGTTAACAGAATTCCAAAGTATTACACACCCCATATGACACTTCTCATTCAACTATTCAAAGCGTCAGGGCATTCAGAATACGATGCAAAAGAAGTATTTAATTAGCTCTGCTTTTCTTTAATATGCTCTTCATGAAAAAAGAAAATTAAATCAAAGCAAGCTGTTTTCTGCTGTGGAAGTGGACAAAGAAAGAAGCTGCTTTGTTTTGAAAATGCTTCAAAAGAGCTGGTTGCTATCTCAGTCCTCCCCAGCTCCGTGTGTGTTTGTGTGGCAGCAGCAAGTAACTATGGAGACAGGCAGGTTGCAAGGAGCTGGAGAGACACACACAGTCATTGTGGTGCTGCTGTGGGAGCAGACATTGGTCTCTGCAAACCCCCCGGAACTGAGAACAGCTTGGGTGCTCTTTGGGGCCTTTATTCTTCTTCTGCAGAATCTTTCTGGCTGGTACTTGTAAGGGATTTCTTATTTGCACAACATGAGGATATACACTGCATGCTCAAAAAAACCTGATTTTGCTTTGGAAATCTGAGCCATGGCATATGAACTCTATCAAAAGACACTCTGGTTTTTAAATTTATATGTAAAATAGACATAAAAAAACCTGATAGAGCAGCCCAGACCAGTTTTTCCTCAAAGATGCAGTATTAAAACTATCAACTAATGAGCTCTGTATTCAAAGACTTTCTCCTATCTGAAAGTGTCACGAGGATAAAGTAGTTCCTGCAGTAGTTTTTGCAGTAATTGCTGTGCAAGGTATCAATGGCATGAGACAGAAATAGTGAAGCAAAAGCAGCATAAACAAGCTTTAAACAAAGGAAATTAATGTAATATTCAATTATAAATCTGGTAAAAAGACATTATGGATAAATTGTTTACATCTGAAATCACATTTTGTCTCTTCTCCCAGTTGAAAGGCTTGACTAAAATCTCTCCTCAAATGTCTAAAGCCTTTCCAAGTTCCTGTCAAAGGTTAATTCATGGTATTTTACACTGTTTTATTTATGTAATTTTATTGCCCGTTAGACCAAGGAGATACTTTATCATTCACTTTTATTGATTCCCTTCCTTCCAATTTTATTTTTATATAGAATCATAGAATGGTTTGGGTTAGAAGGGGCTTTAGAGGTCATCTTGTTCCAACCCCTCTGCCATGGGCCAGGGACACCTTTCACTAGACCAGGTTGGTCAAAGCCCCATCCATCCTGACGTTGAATAACAATAGTGTATGGGGTTTGGTTTTTTTCTTTTTTTAGCAAGTAAGGCTTTTTCTATTCCCACAGTAGCATGAGAGGCTCTTCAGTTTCTTGATCACCTCAATCATCTTCTTTCACACCTGCTCCAGATAAAGTTTATTTTTCTGAGGTGTGGCTATGTGTGGAGTTTCCAGTGAGTTTGTATTGCAAGGCAGTAATGTTTACCCATCCCCAGTGGTGTGTATCTGCCTGTGAATTCCAGACTCAGTTTGCCTTTTTTCTTAACTACCTGCCATTATGAGCTGTTTGCACAAGTATTATCACCTGTATGTCTGTGTTCCTCTTCTTTAGGCTGAGAACATTTTGCAGTAGTTTCGCCTTATTCCTGTAAGTCCAGTCCTTAAAGAGAAGTTTTACCTGAAAGTTTAAGGTGTCATGAACATTAATAGTGTCTTAGTGAGTTTTTTTTTAGTCTTTGCTTTGAAATTAATGCCAGCATGATTTTTAAGAAGTATTTGTTAGATGTCTCAATTGTTTTCTGGAAAGCCAGTCTTACATTTAAATGATTTCTGCACTTTATTGCACCATACTTACCATTTACATAAAAGAAAATTTGTAACTTGATGCTGCTTACTAATGCTGGTCATGTCATTCAAAGGGCAAAGTACAGTGGTGGGAAGTTCTGTCATGTCTGTAGAGGATGATTTGGCTAAAATTCGCACCCTGTAAATTTCATTGGAACATTGGGAAAGGTGGAACTTCACCTGGGATGGCTTTGCACAGTGCAAAACTGTCAGTACTGAGTGGGTTTTGAAGATCAAAACATAGCAAAATACTCCTATCAAACAATTCAAGAAGCAAAATATTAACTCTTGTTGAAGTCTAGAAAAACTACTTTAGCTATACTGGTTCTTTATTCTATTTTATTGTGCTACAGGTGAAACAGAGCTTTGAGACAAAAAATAGGGGAGGTAAATGGATGGGAGAAGCAATACAAATCTGATGGGGTGTTGTGGCTTTTAGTTACCCTAGATGGATCTCAGTTATGCTTTGGCCCACTTGTCATACAATTTTTTGACACAAATATGTCTAAATTTGGTTGAAGTGTTGTCACTACGATTTTCATTAGGCTTTCTGAAATCCTTGAGGAAACATACTTGAGCTTTATTGCATTTTTCCTGTTGCCTCAGTCTTGAGCATGACAAGTCATAGTGATGCTAATCAAATCAGATGGTAATCAATCCGTACAGACTGGAAGGGGAGTTGTAGTGGTGGGGGAACCCTTGCAATTTTTTCTTGTCACATTTTTAAGACTTAGTAGAAAGATTCTTAAAAAGAATCACCTAAATATCTACCAGACTACACTGTGATTGTTGAGCATTTGGCACCCCTGATTCTGCATTCCAACCTGGCACTATGAGATGCAAATTGGGAGTAAGTTTTAAATTCCTTAGTTTGACACAGGTATTAAAGGTGGTAATTCTAGGCCAAAGGTGTGTGGATTAGTTAGCCCATGTCCCACCCCTTTGGCCAGGTAGAGAGGTGTAGGAGAAAAATCCAAGAACAGAGCAGAATCCTCAGAGTTTCCAGTGGCTGAGGGTTCAGGGACTCCCCAGCTCACCCCTCTAACTCAGTGCTTAGTAGTCACTGAGACCCACGCTGCAGTGTGTGTTACTCAGGTATTAAGCACGTCTGTGTTTAAGTATTTTCTGAATACTTAGGTGGCCATAGCAGCCCGTGGCTGAGTTCCAGAACTTTGGTGTTACAATAATACTTCCTTAGTATTGTTTTTTGGTTGTTTGTTTTTTTTTTTAATTTGATGCTTTTCAATGTTTGTGTTATGAGAAATGGCAAATTATTGTTCTCTCTTCATCCTCTCCATGACATTCATGATTTCCTGTATCTGTCATAGCTGTAACCTCTTCCAGGCCTGGAATATTTTAGGTTATTAAATCTTCTTGAGAAGCTGTTTTATCATACCTCTGCTTGTACATTGTTTTTCCTTTCATTATCATTAGTGTACTTTTTTTTTTTTTTAAACTTACAATACAGTGTAAATTGTATTATGTTTGCAAATGGAGAGTGAACACCATTATTAAATCCTGGTCTGTGCATGACATGAGCACTTGCTCAGCCAGTAGACTTTTAAACTCTGAATTCAGAAACAATGCTTTTGTTCCTAAAGCAGGCATTTGTAGCAGTGTACAAATCCATGTCCTTTGGAACACCTCTGAACACCAACTGCATGGTTTTTCCTTATGTTAGTAGATGTGGTGGATCGGTATGTAGGGTAAAAACCACCAATATTTTAAACCAGACATCTTGCATGGTTAGCACAACTGCAGTATAAGAGGCCTCTGTCTGATCTCACAAAGTGGCCAGTGTGGTTATTGTAACTGAATTTGAGGTATGCCAGAGAAGGAAGAATTAATATAAAAGTAAGAAAAAACAACTCCACTGCAACATCTCAGAAGGAGACAAAGCATTATATGACAAAAGCAAACTTAGAAATGCTGCCACCTGATGAAGAAAGTAAAAGAAAGGTATTTTGAGGAAGCACTGAGGTATTTTATGGAAGAAAGGATATTTTCCAATATTGTAACAGTATTCTTCCTTATAATAGCACTGAGTTTGTCAGGGCATAATTTTAGTTGTGCTTCCTTGTTTCAGTTCAGACATCAATGAAGTTTGGGTTTTGTTTTATTGTTCGTTTTCTTTTAAAAAAGTCCTAATTATATGAATTGGTTGAAGAGTCAGGTCTAGTCAGGTAAAAATTCTGTCAGTTCTGTGAGTTATCTTCAGCAGCCCTAAGATTTCTTTCCAGAGATAAAATTCATGAGGAATTACCTAATTGGCTGTGTGGTTCAATGAATTTTTCTGCTGACATGAGAAGCTGTCCCACTGTCACCCTTATAACTAAAGCAGCAGTGTGTTTACTGTTGCCTTAACTTGATAACCACTTAATGTGAAAATATGAGTCAGCTTTCTTTTTATGAACCATACTCTTTTCTTCCACAGAAGACAATTATCTTCCTTCAGAAAGTTTAAATTGGTCTTTTTAAAGCAGTCTATTCAGTTGAAAATAAATAGCGCTAATATAGTTAGTGACTGGGGAATTGCTAAATAAGTCCTACAGATTTGGCATCCTTTCTTCTTTTCCTTTCTTCTTTTTCCAGGCATGTTTCATTTGCCACTTTGTTCTAACATTTGCACAGCTCCTCAGCTGTGCCTGCCCTCCACGATGCCAGGCTTCCATCGCTTCTCAGCAGCTGAGCATGCTCCCAGCTTGTGATATCCTGCAATGCTTCTGGACAGTGATGGCCTTAGAGGAACTGCAGTAGATGCCTGTCTGGGTTCTGATTTGTGCTCTGTATTTGTACTTAAATGGCTGAGCAGTTCTAGTGGTGTGGTATGAAACTTGAATGTTGCTTCATCGGGGCTCATGGAGCTGTGCTTGCAAATTGCATCTGCCCAGAGCATTGGTTCATTCCTCTGCAGTAGGTAACCTCTCCTCTGCAGCAGGTAACCTTGCTGCTGCTCTGTCCCTGTCCCTGCGCTGGAGATGTGGGCATTTCCTGAGTCACCGTGTTCTGGATGGAACAGTTTAAGAAGTGTAGTGGGTAATTGTCAGCACTTTGCAGTTTCTCAAAAGCTTTTAATGCACTGTTTGACTTAGAGTGTGCCTTCAGCTGGATCAGGGTAATGACCCAATTAAGTGTGTGGAGGGAGGTTTTTACAATGACTTTAAACTGTGATGAGGAGAGGAGCAAGGCTGTTTACATTTAAAGCCATTACTGAAGGTCAGTTGAACAGTTTCTTATGTGCCAAGGAACCTCCTGTGTTTGGTTGAGACTTTTCTTGTCTTGCTCATGCTTCCCCCACAGCATGAGCAGTGTCTGTGGGAGGTGTTTGTAGGCCAGGAGACACTGGGGTTCTACTGTAGCTCTGGATATTCTGCTTCACTTCGAGAAGCTGCTGCTTAGTGCTGTGCCTTTCCCAGCTGTGTCCAGGGCCAGATTCCCATGTCTTTCCTGCAGTGGTGCCTTTTTTCAGAGCTGTATGTCTGTTACGTGACTGTGCAGGTGTGTACAGGTGTTGTCACCCACTACATGACCTGGAGAGTGGATCTTCACTCACTGAAGGGTGGAAGGATGAGCTGTGTACAAGCAGGGTGAGATGTCTGTGTAAATGTGAATATCCTGATCTTGTGTTACTGGAGAAGCAGTAGCTTCCCTGCCTCTCACTTGGAACTTCTTTACTGGTAAGGTGCAGGATGATACTACATTTCCCTCTTCCCTCCTCAAGACTTAAGACTTTTCATAATGTTGCTCTGCTTGATGGACTATTCCAACCTCTTTTTATAGTCAGCAGCTTCTTAAAGCTGCTGAATCCTTTCTAGATAAGAGTTTTTAAGCAACAGAAGAGGCGAGGTGATGTCATTCCTTTTCGCACAGTTATTCAGAGCTCTGTTGGAAGCTGGTTGGTTTTCTGCTTCTGAAATAGAGATGAGCTGAGAAGCAGTAGAAATAGCAGAAGTATCCAAGCAGTCCATGTATAGCCCTGTGAAAATGTTGCTGTGTTAGTCATGATGCCTGTTTTTCTTTTGCCAATTGGAAGAACTTTGTGGAAATGATGGCGTTACCACAAGAAGAATTAGTTTTGGTCTTTAAGAATACAAGTCTTGGTCAAAATAAAGTCTTTGCATTCCTAAGCCTTGAAGTTTTTGTATTCTTGTTTTTTTTCTTCTACTTACAGCTATGTGCAGAGCTACTGTTCATAGTAGATCAGTGTAAGCAAGTATAATATACAGGATGCATGTAAGCAAAATGGTGAATAAATTAATTTTTTTTTCTTTTAAAATATCTGCATATGGTACACAAAAGCATGCTAATTTGTGAATATCTTTCAAGTTTCTGAGACCTGAAACGTGAAAACAAATTAGTCAAATGTAGTGTATTTCTATTGACAGCAGCCTTTCTTGTTTTCTCAGGCTGCCCTTTTAAATGTTGCCCCACTAGCTGCAGGCATGACTACAAGCCCCACTTGTTCTTGGGAAACAATGCAGCTTTACTGCACATCTTCATATGAAAAGCTTCATGCTCCTCCTGTATCATCCCCCATGTACTTCATCATGAGCCCTTGACCACACATGGTGCATCCAGCACTTAGTAGTAATGTTGGAGGAATACAGAAGGAGCAAAGACTCAGACTGCAGCTTATCAATGTGTCAGTTGATCACTGATGACTCCTTAGTAACTTATTTTATGGATTTGTGAACATTAAGCTGTTTGAAAACTGTATTTCTCTGACCATGCTTTTGTGTGAGTATTGATCTCTTTAAATATTGTATTTTTCTGACTATGCTCTTGTTAAATAAAGGTATCTTATTGTTTCAGGTTGCAGTTGTTAAAATGAAGTGTACAGAGCGCATTTATGCAATGAAAATTCTAAATAAATGGGAAATGCTTAAAAGGGCAGAGGTAAGTAATACAATTTTTTAACACAGAGAATTTTTAAAATGACATTAGGAAGATTACATTGAAGCTCTTCCAGATTAGGAAGAATTATTTCATGAGCATAGGAGCTTCGTTCTTTTCTCTTTTTTTTTTCCTTAAGCTGTTTTAATGCAATCAAGTCTGACAGTCCCTTCCAGGCATCTGTTGTTCTCAGCATTACTGTGTATTCATTTACCAGACAGTCTGCCCTAGTTCTTACCCTGAATTTATTGGCCAGATTTTTGTTTACAGTAAAGGCAAGTTAAAGACTACATGAAAGCTGAGATTGGTGCTACTATGACATTCACAGCTGTATACAAAAACGTTATGAAAAAGGTCTTTCTTCTCTTCCATTCAGAAAGCATGCATTAAGGAGCTTTGCATCCTACAGTTTGTAACAGGATTTATATAGCTAGTAAAACTATAACTAAATATTTTGGAATCAGATTCAGATTGTAAAACAAAATATGTTAAGAAGGTAAATCTGTTTAAGAAGGATGTTTTTGGCAAAAGGAGGTGTACACTGTCACAACAAATTGTGTAAATGTAAAGGCGAATGGGTACTTCACACATTAGGAGAAGAATGCTAAGAATACACAGTGGGAAGCAGCTCTCTAGGATAGGTATTTCTAGGATACATACTCCTCCATGCTAGAGGAAAACCTTATGGCACATACATATTATGTAAGTTAGCAGATAAATGAGCAATATATTTGAAAAGAAAAGACATGTGGTGCATCAGGGCTTGCAGCAGTTCTGTTAGGGGACAAGCAGTTGTGGCTTTGCTGAGATCAGAGCTTGCTGACCCTTCCCTGTCCCATTCTTCTGTCCCCTTCCTGACATCTCCTCCCCCCAGCCTGCCCTTCCTAGTCCCTCCCTTCCTTTCAGTGAGTCAGTGCCAGGCCTTTTCCTGTGACAAAATCTCCTCCCTCTTGTTAAGCCCCCTTCAGCACTGCCTTTGCCAGATTTAGTCACAGTCTGTCCGTCCATCCATCCATGCACTTCTTTAGAGGCGGCAGCAGCCGCCGCCACCCGGCTGTCCTTTGAGCTGTCAGGAGATTTCACACCCTGGGCTCTGCTGCATCAGCGGTTCTGCATTAAGCCTTTCCCTTTAAGTAGGAGGGAAATTTGGTGCCCTTTCTATGCAGCTTTCAGCTCTGTTAATTCATTGGTCAGTACAGAATTATTTTAAACACAAATATTTGCAAGAGTCTCCGAAACTCTAATGGAAATACAGCTACACTGCCTTACTTCAGTCATTTTTAAAGTGATTTCATTAAGTGGCCTAAGTAGATGCAGCTTTTGCATGTAGAGAAGCTTGCTGTTTACAAATTGTATTCTAATCATGCAACCAACTCGTCTTATCCTCTCAGGCAGGCATGAAGGATGCATAATGAGCAATAGTTTTCCCAATACAAACTTGGGAAAAGTAACAGTCAATAAAAGTTTTCTTTCTGCTGATTTTCCCCATGTACAAAGGGCAGTGAAGGAACTGTCTTCTCTGCGGGGCTGCTTTGTCTTTTCCTGATCAGTTTGCTTGCTTGATTTGGCTTTTCTGGATAAGCGGGACGTTGCAACCTGCATATCAAGTTTATGCAACATCTGGGTGTTAAAAATTTCCCAAATGTGGTAAAACCTGTTAGTTTTTTAAATGAAGCCTGCAAGAATACCATAGCCTCTTAAATGGAGAGTTCCACTGAAAAAGCAGACTTCAAGTATTTTATTAATCCACCTCATCTATTATTATATAAAAATATTATCTTTATTATTATGAATTGGCTAAGAAGCTTGTTTTTACAGTGGTTTATGTTTGTTGTGCATGATGTAAAACATAGCAAGAAGTTAGCAAAATACTGCTTATTCATGTACTAGCTGCAAGGAAAAAAAAAACATATGGTTGGAAGCCACTAAAATAAAAGGTTAGTGAATATCACCTGACATCCATAAATGGATTGGTAGCAAAAATAGGCATGCCATTTATGTTGATAAGGACCATTTGTATTCATTGTTCTCACAGCAAAATACATAGTCATTAGTGTATTACTGTTGACAGTTCCAAATAAGTCCTGACTGGCTGATTAGGTAGCCTGTCATGCTTTTTCAAGTCACATCTGAAGGCCTTTTAAACTGGTGTAAGCAGAGAAGGAGAATTTTATGCTCTGGATTCATGATGCAGTGTTCAGCAGCATGACTGGGTTTGCAGTGTTCATAACATTCCCTCGCTATTTGAGGTTGCACAGTGAACTGGATCAAGGGACTGATGTCTTCAAAAATAAACAAACTAGTTTTCTGTGTTGGCAGCCTCCCCACATTGTGGTGCCAGGAGAGCTAAGAAGTGCTGTGCTCTGGTGCTGTGGGAAGGGGATAGGATTACTTGGAGCTGCTGTAGCTGCCAGCCTTTTTTCAGAGCGCTGCTTTGGCCTTGCATTCATAAACCGTTAAACCACTCAGTTGGCATTTAATTACAATTTACTTCTCTTTGCACCAGTGATTACTAATTTACAGTGTGACCACAGCATGGTCTTCTTCAGTAAAAATGTAGATTGAATTTTGCTTGCTTTGAGGGGTTGGAGATACATTTTTAAGGTGCAGGCAGTATGTGGTAAGGCTTGGGCTTCCCAGGCACATTTCTGTAAGACATCTGAAGAAACGGCAATGACCAAAAAAAATCAGTTTTTTTCTGAAACTCAAACACTTCAATCTGTAGCTATCAAATATCCTGATAATCCTCTCTGGATTGAGAGTAGTAGAAGAGTCCCAAGTTTCATGATAGTTCTGATCCAATAAAAACATTAATATATTTTTATTGGGGAGGACATGCTTGAAGTTTATGAAAGTTGGTTTTATGTAAAGATGCTGAGAAAACCTGTTACACAGAGCTTGCTTCTCTGAAGTGTTGCAGTGCACCATTTGAAGTAGAGGAAAGATTATTGAAATGAAAATGTATTATACTGGACAAAGATAAGACAGTATAGTAAAATCTGCTTATTTCCCATAGTGTAGCAGTGTCTGGAACTGGGACTGTAATGTTATAAAGGTATACATGAAATTGTTTTCATAAAAGTTTTTATCAGAAGAATCAGACTTATTTTCCTAGAGCCGTTATCTTTCTGGTACAGATGGTAGTAGCAAGTTATTGTGACTTTTAAAAATGTTTTGTAAAACAAAGATTCAGCTTTGACTTGAATTGGCTTGTGAGCTTTTTGATGTTGGGGATGTTGTGTGTTGGTGTGGATTTTTTGGGGATTTGGGGGGGACGGGGGAAGTTGGTGGGGTTTTTTTTCATTTGATTTGGGGTTTTTTGGTTTAGTTTTGTTTTTTAAAGTCGCAGTCAGGATTAGAGTGACTGAATGCCTGACTAAAACCTGAAGAGGTTCCCTGGCATGTCACTTGTGCAGACTGAATTCCAATGAATAGAGACCTCTGTTTGGTAATTTGAAATAATCCCATAAAGCATCCATATATATTCATCCTGTGAAAACTACTTGTTGATGTTGACAATGGCTTTTCTCCCCCTCTCTTCCTTTAGACAGCTTGCTTCCGAGAGGAGAGAAATGTCTTGGTGAATGGAGATTGTCAGTGGATCACTACATTGCACTATGCCTTTCAAGATGAGAACTATTTGGTATGTTTGATGCATCAGTAAACACAAGCTCTGGGTTGTGAAAGAACTTTATTTTTGATATATTTTAAAAATATTAGTGCATTAAATCAGTCTACCTCATGCCTCACAGCAGTGTTTCAACATTCTTGTTTTCTCCTTGAAGCAAAACTTCAAAAGGACTGACTGTAAGTCCAGGAGAGTGAGAAAGTTTTGTAGGACTGTAGTATATAGAGATTTAGTTAAGCATCTTAAATTAACTAATCTCCCCTTACAGAAAAAATACCATGTCCAAATTTAGTATTTTGGATAAGGTTGCAGTTAAGTAATCTGAGATGTGTTAACTCTGTGAAAGTAAGAAATATTTTATTTTAAACCTTCATAATTTCTTTTAAAGCAAGATTTTGTTTTAAACTGGCAAAAGTAATTTAAAAGTTCAGTATTTTAAAATCCTTAGGGGGGAAAAGAGGCTATTTCTTAGAAGTATTTCTATAAAGTATGTTTTTAAATCAGCAAAATGGTCATTTCAGTAATTTGAAAAACTTTAGCAAACATTTATAAAGAAAATCTGTACTCCTGTGACATTCCTTTGTTTACTAGAACTGTGACACACAAGCCCTGTTTGCTTTAGTCACAGAATGCAGCAGAGTACTGGTTAGGAGCAAAGTCACTAAATCCCAATATTCTGCAATATACTGAATCATGCAGCTTCAGGCTGGGTTTGCAAACCTGCTTTGCAAACCAAAACATCTGACATAGCTGAAGTGTGAAAGTTTTCACCTTCTTAACACTTTAGTAGCATGGTAGTAAGTCATGAATATAAATTTTCAAAAACTTATTGATAAAAGACTGCCAAAGAGTGCAGAAACTTAAGCAAGAGTTAGTAAATACTTAAATATTTCCACAAATGCTGAGACAAAACACGTTATTTTGTCATGGCTGGAGTATTTTTAGAATACCCAGCACATAGGAGGAAAAAAAGTAGTCACATCTTAGGCCCTCGTTGACAGGCTATTCCCATTGAATGGTTTGTGATAGGTCCAGATTTTCAATATCTCACAGTTTAATTATCTCTGACACTGCCTTGTGATTTCAAATCAGCTTACAGTTTCAAATTCACACCTTCAGACTTGCATGAAAACCATCCTGTTTTTTATTTCCATGTAAACCTGTAAGAATGGAGCTACCTAAGGGAAAAATTGTTAGCTATGTGAGGTAACAAGAAATAGCAAATACAGCACAGAGGGAGAATCTTTTCCCCAAGTTCCCAAAGGTGTTTAGATATTGAAGTTTCACTTGACAGCAGAATGTAGACATCTAATTTAAGATCTAGTATCTAAGAAGGCAGCAGTTCTGCCCAGCAGCCAAAGTCTACAGATTCCCAGCTTGCCTGAGGTCTGCTTCTGCACGTGCTGAGGTGCTGCCTTCCAGTCTGGTCTGTTACTCAGAACCCATGTCCTGTAAATGTCTGGGGCTCACAGATGGAGTGGATCTGCATCTCAGTCACCGTTGTAAATGAAGCATGAAGAAAAAGTGAAACACATCAAGAAATCAGTTCATCCAAAACCTGGGCATTAGGTTCTCTTCCATACCATCTAGTACTTGTCCAGGGGCTAAGAGATCTCTCTTCAATTCTCTTTGGAGCTTGAAGAAGTTTGTAGCTGCATTTTTCCTCATCCTGGAGAGGGCTGCCTTCTTACAAGGCCTGGGCAGATTTGGTTGACTTTTTAGCTATGCTGTTCATTCATGGTCCATGTAGAATGGAATGCAAAGCTGAGAACAAAACAGGAGCAGACAACTGAGCTTGGTTTTCCACCCTGGTCCTCTGAAAGAGAAATCTCTAGGTTCCAGTATTTCTTCCCAGTGATGTTTGGGCATTGTATCTAGTGATTCTTTAATGCAAAACCACATAAACTAACCTGAGCAGAGGGAGAGCTTTGTCTTCTCCCAGCTGGTGCTCTGCCTCCTCTGACTGTGTGATAAAGGGTTCAGAATGAGAGAAAGAAAGAGTAAAATGCTAACATAGAAAAGTAGTAGCTGCCTTTGGAGAGTCTAAAAGTAGTTAGGGTTTCATTCTCTCCCTTTAGTATTAACAGAGCATTTGATAATGCAGAACATGCATTTAAGCAAGAAATAAAAAATTCTATGAAATATGTATGTTCTGGAGTTCATTTTCTGGTTCTGCTCTTGTAATTTAAAAACCTTTCAAGTAGATGCTGCATGCATTGCTGTTTTCTAAACAGCCAATTCTTAAATGACATTACATGGAAATGCTGCATAACTTTTTTCTGGTTCTTAAAAACTTTCGTGAGAGACAGCCTGTATCAAGGTGGGTTAAATAAGCCTTTGCTGATTTAACTGAAGCAGATACAATGTACGTGAAACATAGTCCATGGATATTGAAAACTTGTATGGAACTTGAAGTTCTCCATCTCTTCCAGATTCAGATCTCTTATTAGTCTTTCCCAGTCTCATTCATTAAAAAGGATATATGTGTATTTAACTGCTCTCAGCCTCTCAAAGTCTTCTGGGTACTCATGAGAGTATTTTGATAGCCTTTTTCCCTTAGATTTCTAGCTCTCTTACCATTTGATATAGTCACTTCCCTGGAAGAAATGCACTACTGCTAAATTTCAGCATCAGAATGGCTTTTATTTTAACCTCATAAGAAGGGAGAAGCACCTCCTGGCAAGCAGATAATTTTGAATTGAAACATTAATAAAGTTCTGCTTCCTCATAAGAAGAGATCTCTCACCATCTTTCTGTGATCCAGGTTCTTTCTGTCATGGGTCACCTCAGTTCTTGTTGAGTTTTAAGTGCTTTGGGTGCTGATGGGAGTGCATTACCTTGTCTCTGACAGGGAGGATATTTCACTTCCCACAGAAGGTTCTATAAAGTCACTTTGCCTTGAATTTCAGAGAATATACTTCAAGATCATATCCCTTTTAGAAGATCGATGGTTTCTGTCTGTGGCAATTTGTTTTCAAACATAAATATTGCATGTTTACAGTGTTCAGTACATGTTCAAAGTTCCTTGGAGCAATACCCACAGATTGATTTCAACATAGATGATGCAATTTGCCTATCAGATTAAGCAGTAATTTGAATAAAATAGAGACAAATACCAAAACTTGTGGCTTTTGGAGTTGCTCTTTTAACCCAAAAGATAGTGAGGAAATGGCTAGTATTTCACTTGATTTTCTTTGCATTTCTGTCTTCTTTAATTTGCTTCCCTTGTGGAAGATGAATCTGTGGCAAAGCAGTGGATTTTAGGTTGCTTTGCTTAGAGAAGAAAAATAAGATGATGGCTTTGGAAACTTAATTCCAGAATAAGCAAAACCAGTCCTAAAACCACATATCATCTTGGGAAACATGGAACAAAATGGCTCAAGACTGGTAGTACAAGAAGAAGCCATTATACTTGAAGTGATGGTCTGGATTTAGGTGGATATTGCTAGGAAACACCTGAAACATAATCCTTGTTTTGGGATATGAGAAACAAATAGGATGCTTGAGTCCTTTTCTTTCATGTCACCCTATCAGTTTTGGTCCCTTCCATGGATGGGATGGTGCCTGATTGGCCTAGGAGGCTATTTACTGTTTCACTGAAATACATTCTAAACAACTTTAATGTCTGGCTTTTAAATTTCCCACTTGAGTGCCTCTGGCTTGACGGTGCTTTTGGCTTGTCATGGCCATCCATGCATATTATGGTAATGTAATGTATATTATAGTAATGCAATGTATAGTGTCATCAAACTCCTGCCAGCTGTGTTTTGCATCCATGATGTGGAATGTGCCAAGATGAGTATTTGAAAATGTTGATAAGTGCCACTTCAGGAACAATGAGTAGTATTGAAATGGTACCAAAAGTAAAAGTAGTAATGAAATGTGTATTTAGACTAAGCTGCATCAAATATTGAATTTAACTATACTTTTTATTTCCTTTCATCATCCTCTGGAAATTTTCAGTTTAACAGTCATTAACATACATTAGTTTTGGTGATATTCGATCATTTTCTTTGTGTACTAGTTAAGACAGAAATAAACTCGTCCTGATTTACTTCTTTGTTGTTGCCATATTTTGTTTGGGGTTTTTTGTTTTGATCGTAGGAGCTAAATGCTGATGTGCCATTCTTACTGTGATTATTAAAGGAATATGATACCTTTTTAAATAAGTAAGTAAATAAAAGTAAAACAGAAGACCACCAAATTTGACTACTTCCCACAGGCACAGAAAAAAATAGTGAGAGTTTTTTTCAGGGTTTAACTGGTGAACTTTAATTTTTTTTTTTTTCTTGCCAGCTGTCTCTCAGTACTTGATTGCTTTATTTCTCCATTTTCAGTATCTAGTGATGGACTACTATGTTGGTGGTGACTTGCTGACACTTCTCAGTAAGTTTGAAGACAAGCTTCCTGAAGATATGGCTAGGTTCTACATTGGTGAAATGGTGCTTGCTATACATTCCATACATGAGCTGCATTATGTGCACAGGTAAAATACCTTCTCATTTGGCAAAAAAAATACATGTATACTTTTATGAAGTTAATCCCAAATTTACTGCTATGTGTACAAATGTGCACAGTAGCCAAAGGCAAACTACTATAGATACATGCTTACTTTATGCTGTATAATAGCTATATAAGCTACTTTATTTTAAATATCAAGTTTTGATGGATTGATATCAGAAGCAGTGACATTTATCTGACTAACCTTTTAAAGTCTGTTCTGTTTTTAATCAGGGCTCTTGACTTATTCTTTATTCATTTAATAAATATTTATCTGCCTTTGTCCAACCAACATGCTACAGATGTTTAGACATTCTGCAAAATTGATGCACAGTCAGCCCATGATAACATCAGTGCATCTGCTTACCTGAGGTCATTCTCAAACAGGTTTTCTAATCAGTGGGCATGTGCTGGTCTAATTGTTTTTGCACACAAGAGGTGTGTTGTGAATCAGTGGCTACCATCAAGTAAACTTAGGTTGTGGTTCATACTAGCTGTACAGTTAAAATTTAAAAAGTAAAAAGCATAGTAAATTCTCAACTATAATGCTTTGAACTCTGCTGTTTGCACTTTGATTGCTGTTTTAAAAATTGTGGAGATATTTAAACTCTAAAACTCCTGTGAGTAAATGTGGACAATATTTGGGGATTTAAAAATGTTACAGCCTCAGAGAAGTTCACCAGAGGCACCATTGCACCAATTTCCAAGGAAGGTGGCCTGACTTACTGAGCAGCCACCTCTTTTCAGGAGACTGGATGAAGGTCTCTTGTGGCAATAGGAGTGTGTGTCTCTGTGGCCAAAACATGTGCTTTGAGCAGGGCATGTGCCAATGCCCAAGAAATTACTGCTTGGCAGCTGGACTGGATTAGGAGGAAGCATGATGGCTCTGGAGAGGGTTTCAAGGACCCTTTAAGGACTTGTCCAACGTGTTAGCTGTAGATAGGAGACAGAGGAGCTCAGAGAGGAGGCATTAAGCCTTTCTGAACAGCAGGACTGGTCCCTGAGGCAAATGAGAGCTGCATGCCAAGCAGAGATTGGCTCATGCTGCAAGTGCCACTGTGAGCAGTTTTCTTTAAAAAACAAACAAATTATAGCTGTATATTAGCTTTCATGGTCCCCTGCAACTACTGAGCTTGACCTGTGGTACATTTAGAATATCTGGAACTGAAATGTATGGAATAAGTTTAACAGTGCAGAATTACCAATTAATTTATTGGGGAAGCATAGTGACATAGTCGATTTTTCTCAGCACATATTTTTGTGTATTATCACAAGTAAATATGCATTTAAATTTATGTAGACAGGCGTAGATTAGCATTTATTATTTTGTATTAATACTGCTAATGAGCAGCAGTATTAGTGACCATTTCAGTAATTAATTTCAGAGCATTAGCCCTTGGTTAAAAAAAGGTTAATTCAAGTTTGTGTTGGAAAAATGTATCAAGTTGGCAGGATTTTTGCACATGAGGGCCCTTTGTTAAATCTGTCATGGTTTTTCTCACAAATATCAAGTGTGAAACTGGAATTCAGCACCTTAAAAATCAGCCATTATCATCTTCCACATTTGTGTAGCAAGGTGTATTAGAGCACTGTATTTTTGTTTACTCCTAGTAATTCTAGTCTCCTTCTCAAAGATTAAACTGAAGGTGTTTTACAGTTTTTAAGTTTTTCAACACATGTAGTGGCACTTAGAACTTCACATTTGAAAAGAAACACAGATTTTATGGTGTAACAAAACTGGTGGGTTTAAGGTTGGTCAGGAGGAGAGAGTCATAAATAGTACCATAAAGGGTTGACATCAAATTCTATGTTATTTTGATGCAAGATTAATCTTTACAAGCAGAGTTAATACTGTATGTTTACATCTTTTCACTTCTGTCTATTATAACAGAGACATAAAGCCTGATAATGTTCTTTTGGACATGAATGGCCACATACGACTGGCAGACTTTGGGTCCTGTCTGAAAATGAGTGAAGATGGCACAGTATGTATGAAGCAAAATTTATTTGGGTCGCTGATAGTGGGACCTTCTAAGTGAGTTGCTGGTTTTAGAGAGATGAGGCATCATCAGTGTTCATCAGGGATGTGATAGATTGTGAACTTTCTGACACATTAAAAATTGAGGGTACAGTATAACTCAATATACTTAAATGCATTTTTGAAATCTTTATCTCCTTGTTTTACAGGCTGCTAACTTTTAAAGTTATCCTTTGCTGTATTTTTCTGGTTTTCATTTTTACTTCTAATGACCATTTGAGTCCAAGGGGGAAGGGTGAGTCATCTGCTACACCAGTTAGTCACACATAAATGTGGAATCACCATCCCTGTAGGTATCAAAAAGATGTGTAGATGTGACACTTGGGGACATGATTTAGGTGGACTTATCAGTGCTCATTTAATTGCTGGACATAATAATATTAAAGGTCTTTTCCAACCTAAATGATTGTCTTGATTCTATAATTAATAAGCAGTTTGTTTTATATGTGTTTGACAAATGGAACAGCAACATGATGGTAATTGGCCATCTTGTGCAGCAGATTGGATTTACCTCTAAAAGCTGAATTACTTGTGACAGGTTTTGTTTGTTTTGCCTCATTTAGGGCACTTCCAGGGGTGCCAGTCCTGCCAAAGTATGGCATGCAGCATCGTTCACTGGTTTTGGCACAAACTCACATCTTGTTGTTGTTCTCTAGTCATAAAATGCCTGTCAAAGCTTTACCATAAAAAATGCAAAATGAGGGAGCCGTTAGAATTGAGAACATATTCCTAGAGATTAGTCTGCCCTGATGATCAGGGCTTCCCTACTACTTGTGCACAGAGTAATTTCCCCACCTTATTCCTGTAGTACATCCAGTTGCACATTAGGCAATAAATATTTGACTGATTTCTGATATAATAAAACTTACCCAGGAAATTTATTCTGTGATCTTCAAATGAAACTGTAAAATTCAGGGGTAGTACCTGATCTCCCTACTTGATCATTTTTAATTTCAACTTCTGGGCAGCAAATTGCAGTTTTAAAATATAAACAGACACAAAAGCAAAATATACTTTGTCTTTCTGCTTTCACAATATCTCTGATTATTTTGGGTTTCTACTGTGTTCAGAATAAAACATTATCAGCTGATTTTATGTAGCAGTAGAATGGAACTTAATCTTTGCAGTGTTTGTTACTTTCTTAATATTTTCTTTTTTATGTTGCTGTGAATTTTTGAATCTCTTCCTTCTCCAGAATCATGTGGTGGTGTCTCTGTCAGATATACTAGTGTTTGAGTAAAATAACTGCTGAGAGAAACTGGAAACTTATGAGAATTATGTTTTTCTTATTTTTAAGGTACAGTCTTCAGTAGCAGTGGGTACTCCTGACTACATCTCTCCTGAAATATTGCAAGCAATGGAAGATGGAATGGGGAAATATGGGCCTGAGTGTGACTGGTGGTCACTGGGGGTCTGCATGTATGAAATGCTCTATGGTGAAACACCCTTCTATGCAGAATCCCTGGTGGAAACCTATGGGAAGATTATGAATCATGAAGTAAGAGCTGCATTAAATCTCTTATGTTCTGAGTTTATGTCTACAGGGAAACTTATCACTTAAAGATACTGAAGTGATGGTAGTTGTTTGCTTTTTCAGTGTTCTGGATTGATGTTATGTAGATTTGTTTGTTTTAGGAATGCTTGCTTCTCTTGACTGCAGAAATTTAATTCTTTGACAAATGGAAATTTTTTTCTATATGTGGATTTTCTTGTTGAAAAACCTAAGCAATCATCACAAAATCAAAATAAAATCTACTCCAATTTTTTCAGTCTAGAGTAATTTCTGTTGTTAGTGGTAATTACAATTGTTAGATCTTATGCTTGTTTATGATAATAGAAATATTTTCTAAATGCAGATTATATTTTGGTAAGAAAAACAGGTATTTAACCTATATATTAGAAAAATACATTCTTAAATATGACAACATAAAGAATTGACTAAGATCATAGGGTTGAAATTCATTTAATCTCAAGGAGTACATCTCCAGGACATCAGTGGACCTCTGACTAAGAATACCAGTCTGTCTTTATTGTATGATCTTTAATATATTGTAGTGTGTAAAAATCCTGGCATGTCTTAAAAAAAAAAAAAGAATTTGCTTTTCCTAACAGTTATTGTAATCATAGATCAAACAGATCTGTTTTAAAGATACTGAAAAATGATTTCTTGTACTTGCAATCCAATTTAAGACAAAAAGTTTGTCATTGAATGTATTGAACTGTGCTCTGTCATTGCTCATTGTAACTAGAACAGTATTTGACTATTCATTTCCAGTTTTATTGGTGTAATTTAATGGGTTGTTTGAAACTTGCTGAAAGTTGAAAGTTTTGGAATCAATTCCTCCTCTAAAAATTTCTCTGTTTTGTTTTCTAGGAACGATTTCAGTTTCCATCCCATGTTACAGATGTGTCTGAAGAAGCAAAAGATCTTATTCAGCGACTTATCTGCAGCAGGGAGCGTAGACTGGGACAGAATGGAATAGAGGATTTTAAGTCTCATGCATTTTTTGAAGGACTTAATTGGGATAACATCCGAAACCTAGAAGCACCTTACATTCCAGAAGTTAGCAGTCCTTCTGACACCTCGAACTTTGATGTAGATGATGATGTGCTGAGAAATCCAGTGAGTCTTTGTTTTTAGATATCACTGATGGAAGTATTTATCCTTGCTGTGTTGTAAGGTAGTAGTGAGAACTTTAAAATAAACAGAGATGAGAAATAAGTCACTCCAAATGTGAAAAATTCAAGATTTTCCATCTCTTTAGCATTTTGTGTTATCAGAAATCATGAGCTACTTTTTTAAGCAGTAGCACTTGCCAGACTGCATTACTGTTACATTGACAAAACTAAAACATATTTAGGTAGGGAAAAAAGCCCCTTAGTTGCCCTTTCACTTTACCCTTTTCCTTTACAGGGAGCTAGTTATTTGGATTTATGCCTTTGCAAAGCTGAAAAAAAAAATCTGTCTTCTAGAAATACACATATATTCTCTGTGTAGCTTGCAGCTGTCCAAGTGAGAGGACTCATCCTGCTACTTCTCCACTGACTTAAGAAGCAGGAGGTTGGTTCTTGGAATAGGGAACATTGGTGTTGCACTCCTCCATTTCTGTTGTCTTGCAGTTTACAAATGGGTCAGGAGGAGTAAAGAGCTTTTATGATAATTTGTTCACTGGCTTGTATTCCAAGAAATTAAGAGCTTTTGGCACATTTTTTGATTACTTGTCTGACAGTAACTAGAACACTAAGACTAACAGCATGCATTTTTGTGCCAGGTCACTTTTAATTAGGAACTTGAAATTTTGGGTTTCCTTTTACTGGCTGCATTGTGCTTTGAACTTGTTGAAATGCTGCCCTTTCAAGTTCCGAAATTCAAGTCATTCTATTAGGCGACCTAATCTGAAATAAAGCTTGTCCAGGGGCAGTGGAGCATAACTGCCAATTGTCACTTGGTGTATTAAGAAAAATCTTTCCATTAGCTGTCTCTCTTTTAGCTCTTGAGGCTCAGTGAAATGCCTTTCACTCTGTATGGGTTCTCTCTTGGGTTTTCATGCTCATTGTTTTCATGCAGGAAGTGGTGCCACCAAGTTCTCACACAGGCTTCTCTGGATTGCATTTACCATTCGTTGGGTTTACATACACAACTGACAGGTAAGCAAAGGATGTTTTATAAAGGAAACTTGTTTCCCAAATGCAGCTAATTCCTGGGAATTCTCAATTTTATGAACATATAGAAAGGTTGATGTCCATGGGTATACCTATGGCCAAACTTGTATTCCTTGTTGGTTTGTTTTTTTTCAAATGTCTGAACGTATTTTGATCGTGTTTGCCAAGGTTAGGTGCTTTTGTATTTAATTTTTTATCTATTTGAAATGAAAGAAAGTTAAGGGTCTAGATGTGTCAATTGCAGTTCCTGCATTGAGGGGCTGAGAGCAAGTCTTGTCCATGCTGGACATCTGCCAGGAACTGTTCAGGATTATCTCATTGCTTCACTGTCCTGCTCTTAGACCAAGTTAACAGAGGGTTTCAGCCATGGACAGAGTGGCTCAGTTTGCATATCTTTGAAATGGTCTCCATCTGACTTCAGAGATCTCTCAAACATACGCTTGTCTCTGACCCTAGGGTATTCTGGCCTGTTTGTTATTCCATTATTTCTCTTTGCTGGGGTTTGTTACCCTGTAAACCCAAAACAAGCATGTCATCCTTTTCACAGTGAGATCATGTGCCTTAACTTAAGTCCATCTTTGCCATGCTTTAAGCTAAACTTTTGGGATTGTCCCTCATGTATCTCAGTGCAGGTACAATTACCTGCTGCCATTTCTACCAGGTACCTGTAACCTTTGGCATAGGAGAGTTAACATTTTCAATCATTTAGGCAGTTTGTGAAAGCAAAGGTGCATCTGCATCATTGAAGTCCTGCATACAGGTATCTTAATTCTACAGCAGCATGCACAGTGGCTAGGGAATAATAACTTTGCCCTGAGAATTGTCTCTACAGTAACAATTACTGCACTAATTGTACTTGTAAATTTAAGGTGCATAGTTGGTGGAATCCCAGCATGTCCCAGCTATAGACTGCTGTGAGTATTTATTAAAATGTCCTAACTAATGTATTTCTTTTCAGCTCTTTATCTGATACAGGCACTTTAAAGAGTGTGCTGCAGTCTGACACTGTAACCAAAGATACAGATGTACAGCGAGACTTAAAGAACACTTCACAAATCGAAGGCTATGAAAAGAAAATACGGAAATTAGAGCAAGAAAAGCAGGATTTGAACAGAAAGCTGCAAGGTTAGTGGTTTATATTTGTTTGGATTCTTAGTTCTGCTCATTGGAATATATTTTATTAAAAATCTTTTCCTTTCTTTTTGGATTTTAAGAATCTACACAGACAGTGCAGAACCTCCAAGGTCCAGTGTGTGTTACAGCAAATACAAGTCGTGATAAGGAGATTAAAAAATTAAATGAAGAAATTGAACGGTTGAAGAACAAATTAACAGGTAAGCCTCTGGCATGGTAATTACACTAATACAATTTATTTTGCAATAAGTAGAATTAATGTTCCTGAGGTTTTTAAAAAACAAAGGGGGTTTTAAAGCCTTGTTCAATATTAGAAGCATTTCAGTTTTTTCCAGATGAGCGCTTAACTAGTTCTTCCACTTGCTTGACTTGATAGCACATACTGGGAAGTCCAGAGTGAATTGTGTGGATGTATTTAATTAAATATTTGGTAAGATATTTGTTTCCCTGAAAATCTCAGGAGATCCTATTCTCTTACTCCTCAATTTGGGGAGGAGTATTTTGCTGGGGAGGTTTGACTTGGAGACAGGTGCAAGAGACAGGAGACAGAAGTCTAGTTGCTCTTTAGTAACATAAAGGAGTAGATGGAGGGATGTGTAATAGTAGTTCACATTTAAATATTTCTGAGCTTCTGCTCCCTTTGTGTTTCTGTGTTTGGTGATGCATTAATTAGGAAGCACTGAGTGTTGCAGAAAAACAAATACTGGCATCTGTCCTGAGGGAAGACTGACTCACCCATATCACTGAAAATCTGTTGCTTGACAGAGCTTTTAATTTATCCATGCAAACCTCCTGTTAGCACCTAATTTTTAAGTGGGAATCAGTGATAAACAAAGTGATAGTTTTGAATCCTAATGATTTGACTGAGAGTTTTATAGAGGCCTGTATATTTAAAGTTCAGAAGCTGAATTGCTGATGCTGATTTTCTTAAATATTTTTTTCCCATTTCACTTGACAGTATACCCTTTTTATAGGTGTATGAACTGCAAAAATCAGGTCTGCTCTCCTACCTACATTATCCATCCAAAAAAGCTATTCCTGTGTATTCTGAAATTAGGTTTGAATCACGATACTTAGATTAAGGTTCTACTTTTGCATTCAGGTTTATCTAGAAATAAAGATTTATTCTTTCAGGTTTACCTAGTTCTTCAATCCGTGATGTCCTGTTAAATATAAATCCCAGCAGTATGTTCTGATTTAAAAAGAGGTAGCATTGGTTCATGTAGACTGGGAGAACGTTTGTTCTGAAGTGAGGAAAGGAATAATGCTTCAAGAATTACAGCAGTGCTTGGAATTCTGAATACTTAGATCCATTTTCCTGTTCTGCCACAGATATCAGTGGAATTTGAGTGAGACAATTATTCCCTGTGAAATTTCTTCTTTATTTTTTTAATAGAAGTAGTAATTAAAGCCAAGTAGAGAATGGCAGTTAGAAAGACTGGGCAGGAGTATATAAAGGTGGCTGCGTTGGGGTTTTTGCACTTAAAAACAATGATTTCAAATCAAAAATGTTTATTTGTCTTTGAAAGTAAAGTGAGAACAAGCTGCCAGGAGTATGGGCAGTCAGGTCTCCAGGTTACCTTGTGCAGGATGGTATTTCTTCCCCAAACTATTCATTAGTTCTTATCTAGAAAATAAATAGTCCTTGCCTGTCTTGCTGGATGCACTAATGACTGTTGCCTTTTTTTGCATAATGAAAACTATTTAGGAAACACATTACTAGAACTGGAATTGGAACATTTCAAGTTTATTTTAATTTTCAAGGGCTAGAAGTAATGTTCCTCAAAAATAAAACAAAGCCTTGTGCTACGGCTTTTTCACTTAGAGATCACAGTCTTTGGGCCTGAGAAAAATAAAATAATTTTGAAGTATCAATGCCCCAAAATTACTTTAAACAGTCTAAAATGATGGGAATAGAAAAGAAGTTGATTTTCCAAGCAGTGATGCCAATTTGCATGAGTAATGTGGCTTGTTTAATAGATGTTAATTTGAGACCAGTTACCTTTAATATCTCTTAATGTACAGATATAAGTAAACTGGAAGCACAGCTTGCGGATGCAGTGGCTTTTCGACAAGAACATGAAGACTCCGTACACAAGTTGAAAGGACTAGAAAAACAGTGCAGAGTACTGAGGCAAGAAAAGGAAGACCTTCATAAGGTATTGATCCACAGATTCTTTTTAAAATGGTCATGTAAAGTAGTTCTAGAGCAGTTATGTTGTGATTGCAATTTTAGTGTTTTAAATGGTGCTTTTTAAAACTATACAGAGATGTTAGGGAACCTGTTCAGCTTTCCAAGGTATCAGGCTTTCTGTTTTTGGAAATTGGTGGACTTCTTATTTCAAATGTGTTCTGCTAGATGAAACAAACACCTAAAGAATGTTTTTTATTAAGGTGTTAAATTATTCTTAACTGTTTCAGTAAAAGACCGAGGGCAATCAAGAGAGACTTTCAGAGCCTTGGTATGACTTGTTAAGGGATCAGGAACACAAGTATTGTTCTCCACCATTTTTCCAGTTTCTCATCATCCAGGGAATGATGAGAGAGGGAACAGGCCCAGCAGATACCTGGCTGGTATCCCTGACAGAATGACGGGTTTTGACCATGGGTCAGTGTACATGACATCAGGCCTGCTGGTGACACTCGGGGTACACCTATTTAAGGGAGAAGGATCTTTGCACAGAAGTTAGCAGGGCTCATTGAAAGAGCCTATTTACTCTTTTTTTATACTAAAAGGTCAATTATTGCTTAAGGCTAATGATGACTTTTATATAAATTGTTGCGTTTATTTGATGCTGTGTAAATTATCCCTTTGTTTGCTTTCTAAAATTTAGCAGTATTTCAGTTTTCAGTCAGCAACATATTTTGTAGTAAAGGAAATAAGGATTTGCAAATACTACCCACCACTTTCAATAACAGTAAAAGAAGCTGCCTGGATTGGAATAACTAGTTTTGCAGAGGTTTACCAGCCATATTGTTCCTGAGCATTCATATGGATCCAAAAGTAATCCACAGGCCAGAATTTCTGCTATTTGTACTAGAATTTAACAGTCTCTCTTCTGTCTGTTAACCACTAGTAGAGGTTATTCACCAGAATGTATGAGTAGCAGAGAAGGTGGATCTGCTGCTTCTGGTCTGAACACATGCTTTTTGGGAATTTAATCTTCCTACAATGCTCCTACTAATGGCAGAAATTTTTAGAATTCCCTTATATGACGTACATTTATTTTGTTGTGTTGTTCTGCTCTTTTTCTTATTTTTTCCTCCCAGTCTCAAATGATTTTGTGTTGAACATTCCATTTGTATTTTAATCCTGTTAATTTTTGTTAACTACTTTCTGTAAAGGAAATAGTTTTTATAATTTCAATTAAAGTATTAAGAGCTTCACAGTTTGTTTTGAGGAATCTTCCTCAGTTTTCTGAAAAATCTCACCTTTGCTGCAGCCCCTCAGCGCTGGTACAGTATATTTGATGTCTCTCTGAATCTGCTGTCTGTGAGGCATTCCTTTAAACAAGGTTACAAATGTGCAGGTACATGGTGGTTATCTAAAATCAAGTTATTTGGAAGTGAGGTGGCCTTGTGTAGTCACATTTATAAGAAAGACTTCTGGGATACCAAAGGTAGCTTTGGAGCTGCCCCACTAGAAGCAGAGTGATGACTGTCTTTGTATGTCACTGCAGCTGTTTAGCTAAACAGTTGTATAAATTAAGAATTAGAAATCTTTAGGGTTTACTTGAGGTGGTCAAAACAAGCTTATGTAGGTTCATTTTCCTCCTTCTTAGAAGGAATATATGGAGTTCAAATTTCTCTTATTTATTTTTTTTTTTTTTTTTAACCAGCAACTCGTAGAAGCCTCAGAGAGATTAAAAATGCAGTCCAAAGAGCTGAGGGATGCCCACCAGCAGAGGAAGCTGGCTGTGCAGGAGTTCTCTGAGCTCAGTGAGAGGATGGGGGACCTGCGCTCCCAGAAGCAGAAGCTGTCCCGGCAGCTCCGCGACAAAGAGGAGGAGCTGGAAGTGAGCATGCAGAAAATCGATGCTCTGCGGCAGGACGTCCGTAAATCAGAGAAGATCAGAAAAGAGGTAGCTTGATAAAATAACCATCACTCGTGTTTCAGCTGCTGCTTACCCAGTGCCTCATATGTGATGGTATTGAAAAGTTGGGAGTGTCTTCTTCTGGGGATTTTTGTGGGTTTTTTTATTTGTGCTCAGATTGATTTGAATCTTGAGGAAAGTATTCTTGCTGTATGCCCAGTTTATTAGTTCTGGTGTTTTGATTCTTGTAGTCTTGACTCACAGTCAGCTTGAAACTTAAAAAGCTCAGTGAGTGTTTTCATGTGACGTGAGATTGGACTATTCTGACTTCATTGTTTTTTTAACTGAATGTTTCTCTTCAGCTGAAGGGAGGAATAGTGATAAAAAACTAAATGTGTGGTTTTCCTTCCTATGTAGTTAAGTCATTGTAAGAGTATCTGTAATATCTTTTAGCAAGTTAATTTCCAATTAGTATTCTAGGCAATTTATAGTTTTACATGAGATGAAGTGGATAGCCAGAAGAGGGCATAGGAATAAATTACTGTGGTTAATCTAGAGTTTTTTAATCACTGAAAAACCATCTTGTTTTCTGTATTCTTTGGATGAAGTGTAGAAGAGAAATTCAAGAGCTCTATAAGCATTGCTAGAAAACTACTGGCAAATTGAAGGGTAGTCTATGAAAATGTATTAGATGATGGAGTTTCTAAGGCTTTTATCCATGAACAAGATGTGATAGTTAACTAGGAATTGATGAATTGCTGTGGCATCTCATCTCTAGAGCAGAGTGAAGCAGGCATTCAAGTGTTGTTGCTAATGCAGTTGAATACTTTCATGCAGAGCTTTAAAAATCTCCTGTCTTTGTTTTTAAAAATTCCTCTGTACTCCCTTTCATAACAGCTGTATCAATCTTCTATTCAGAACACAGTCTAGAAGTTATTATCTTGTCCCACAGTTCTAAGTACAGTCCTTTTAAAAACAACTTTGCTAGTTTAATTTGAACACAGAAAAACAAATCTTACTCTTCCTGTCAGGGTTTCAAACTGTGCTGCTATTGCTTGAATTCCAGAAGTTGTCTTAGTTGCCACTAAATCTAAATTGCCTTTCTGATATGCTTTCTGAAGGCAATAAATGGATGATCAAGCTTACTTTGTTCCATAATTACAAAGTGAAAATAGTCAGTGTTCATATTCAAAGTGTTTTGCTGTAATTTGGTTCAAAGGTTGATATTTTTCAGCTGCCTTACTTAGATACTGAGGCATGGAGCTGACCTGTAAATGTGGGAGACTTTCTTCTTCCTCAGCTGCAGTGTCTTCCTAGTGCTATTTCCTTCTCTTTGCTGTAATAGAAACTCTGCAGTTATCCCTGAATGGGCTTGATGTAGTTCACATCAGTACAAAGAGTCATAAAATAATAATTCTCTGCATGTGACAGATGGATGCCTGAATCACTGAAGGCAAAACAATTATCATGACATTCTGAGATGGTTGTTATAGTGGTGTAACTTAAAATAGAAATAAGTAAAACTTGCTGCTAAGCCGTGTGGAGGAAAGGAAATGAATGGTCCAGATAGTGTTATCTTGTGTTGCAATGACCTAAAATGACTCATTACAGCTGGAAGCCCAACTGGAAGAAGTCGTAGCAGAAGCATCAAAAGAACGCAAGCTCCGTGAGCACAGCGAGGTTTTCTCCAAACAACTAGAAAATGAACTGGAAGCTCTAAAGGTTACTTGTTTTTTGACAAATATTTACTCATGGCCCAGAAGCTGCAATAGTTTGGCTTACTCAATTGTTGATAGCAGTGGGAGACTTAAAAACTGCAGCATTACCAGAAACCTGACCTAACCCATCCAGATTTGTTTGCCTTTTTTGCTTGAAAACCTTTAATTGCTGAATACTTATGTCTTGAAAATGCTCAGTTTATATAAATTCTAAGCAGCTACTAAACCAATGTGATCCAAGTCTGTTACCTCTGCAAGCTATTTCAACCCTTTATTCGAGTAATGTAAGCAGAGCAGTCACTCACAATTCTTGGAGACAGGCACCTTTTAAATCACTCGGTGCCCAAATAAAAATAAAAATTTTTCCAAAGTGCCACCAATTGGACGATGGTGATGTTTAATAATGTTCTTAAAATATAAAGATCATAGCTTCTCCCTGATGGTTTCTCCTCTTGTTCTGCAGTTGAAGCAGGGAGGCCGGGCAGCTGGTGCCACACTGGAACATCAGCAGGAACTTTCCAAAGTTAAGTCTGAGCTGGAAAAAAAAATCTTATTTTATGAAGAGGAGTTGGTCCGACGAGAAGCATCACATGTTTTGGAAGTAAAAAATGTGAAAAAGGAAGTACATGATTCAGAGAGCCATCAGCTTGCACTCCAGAAAGAGGTCATGATATTAAAGGATAAATTAGAGAAAACAAAGCGAGAGAGGTAACACTTTGGGCATGCTTCCCTCACTATGGTTTTCTTTTTGTTGTGTGTTTGTATTGAATTACATGCATGCCTGTACAGGCTGCTATTTCACCCTAACTCTATTTTTTTCCTTTTTGAAAATCCCAGTCTACAGGTTCAGCAGTGTGACCCTATAAGTGTTTTTGTTTCTTGCCCTTCTCTTTAGGCACAGTGAAATGGAGGAAGCAGTAGGAACAATGAAGGAGAAATATGAGCGTGAAAGATCTATGCTCTTGGAAGATAACAAAAAACTAACAACAGAAAATGAGAGGGTAATTATTTCAGAACATATAGTTCTTACTTCATTAGTCTCTGATGTTGAAGTAGTCTAATCACTGATCAGAACAGGATCTGTGAATGTTCAGGCACTATCTGAATTTTAAAAATGTCATTTTTGCCATATAAATATTAGAGATTTGACTACACAGTAGCTTTAGCATTTTGGTACTCTGTTTGGAGGATTGATCCCCACAATTAAGAGGACACCACCCTTTGATTCTTCATGAAGGCTGCAAAGAGAGGGAATCATTGACACACACTTCTTCCTTCCTGATGATGTAACTGATAATTCCACAGAAAAGAAGCTCATCCAGATAGCCCAGGGTGGTCTTGTTTGTTCAGATTCTAAAGGTGTGTAGGCATACACGTATATAAAATGTCTGAGACTGATCTAAGTCACAAGTCAAACTAATTTCTTGTTTCAGCTCTGCTCCTTTGTGGACAAGCTAACAGCACAGAACAGACAGCTGGAAGATGAGCTCCAAGATCTAGCAGCAAAGAAGGAGTCTGTTGCTCACTGGGAAGCTCAGATTGCAGAAATCATTCAATGGTATGTGCTGGTTAGAGATCCAGATATGGCCACTTCCAACTTCTGAAATACTGATTGACTTTTTTTTTTTTAACATACAGCTAGGCCTTGTCTGTGTCTGAGATCAGCAAAAGCATGGTACTTCTGAGTGTTGATTTTGTTAAAATTGCCAGATGTCACTGAAACAAGCACAAAACAGAGTCCTGGTGACAACTTTCTTCAGTCTCTAAAGTGATTGTTAAGTCATCCAATTTGGAATATTTTGATAAAGTCATTCAGGAAGTTGGTAATGATTTAAAAGGTCAACATTAACATATAGAACCTCACTATCTGTACTAAACAAGCACTTAGTACTTCCACTCTTCTCCCCTATACAATTCACTGTTTTAGCAAGCTGTGTGCAAGAATTTCAGCGTGCCAAACAAAAAGGACTGGAAGGTAGCCCTTATAAAATTGAGCAAGTAATATACAGATCATTTTCATATGACAGTGAATCTCTGCAGAACTCTTGCTAATGGCAAAAGGGAAGTTTCAGTTTCCCTAGCAACTGCCACAATCAAGAAAATCAGATAAAAGAAAAATCTAAAGCAGACAATCTGAGATATATTCCGTTTTCTGTTGCTGGGAGAGTTTCCCCTGCTCTATTCATTCTTGTTATGTCCCTAAATCCAGTGCAGACGCTGGTAATTTGGTGGTACAGTATTTGGTGCTGTGAGCCATGAAACTGCTAAGTTGTGGGTTTTTGTAATTGCACAACAGGGTAAGTGATGAGAAGGATGCTCGTGGCTATCTCCAAGCATTAGCTTCCAAGATGACAGAAGAACTAGAATCCTTGAGGAGTTCCAGTCTGGGGTCACGGACACTGGTAAGGAAATAGGAAACATTCAGGATGTTCTGGGCATGTCTGAGAAGCTACATTTTTGTACCTAAAAAGAATTAATCCTCTTCTCTGCTTTATAGTTTTTAGTTACTGCTTGCAAATCCAACTAATTTGATAATTACAGGGGGCATTTGTTTCATACTAATATCTGCCATCATAGATTTTAAACACTACAGAGGAGAGAAGAAACAATAACTTAATCAAAGGGGAGTACCAAAATACACCTTACCATGTTACGTGCAACTGAATAATTGCTGTTACAGTGAGACAACAAAATAAGTTTTCTTGTGTGAGAAAATACTGTCTGACTTGTACCAGTACAAACTAGAGACACACAGAGCATGTGGCTCATTCAGAGCAGTGAAACCTTAGTGCCATAATTTTCCCATACAACAGTAACATGAATTCCCCAAAATTTAATAGAAGAGCTCTCATAAAGGAGTGTGGTTTCAAAGAGAAAAAAACCTGCATGAGGAAAGGAAGAGCCATTTGCAGCTTGGCATGGGAGCCTGCATCCCTACTAATGCCAATCACCTGTCTGCCATCCAGAATCCATCTGCTGCTGGTTTATGCACATGAGAAGTTACTCATCCCTTCCAAACCTATGAATATGAGAGAATAAGAGAAAGTTTTATTTCTGTGAGCTGACATTTGTCTGCCTCATCAGGAGGCAATTATAATATTGAGAGGTTTAACGGGAAGAAAGATTGGATCAAATGCAGTTTGCATTTTTATCTTAGTTACTGCCAGAATAAAGAACACTGTCTGTTCTTTATATTATAACTGGTTTTGTAACTTCTACAGAACCTGCTCTAAGGCAGTTACTTCTCAACATAAAAAGTGCTTCTCCATTTTCATGACTCAGACATGTTCTTGGGACTAGACAGGTATTCATTAGGGAATATCAGAAACGTAGTCCACACTGAAAAATGCCTGGAAAAGCTCAGAATAGTAGCTTTTGGAGTACTAGGGAGAAATTGCATGGTGTATGCTGAAGTATAGCATATGTTATATGTATAGTAGCATATATAGTATATACTACTTAGCAAGCATAAGACTTGCTTAGGCAAACATTCCAGGCATCTTGGGCATCTCAAGACCTAGCTTCTTTCTTCCTTTTTTTCTTTTCATGGTGTTGCTGCTTTTGGCATGTTTTATGTTCATGTGTTTTACCTTAAATGTTGATATTTATCTCATCTTTGAAAGTCCCTTATATCACTATGCAAGTTTTACACTTAGTTCTAGACTGGACAGTGAAAACTAGTCATTTCCAGTGGGTTCTGTCTGACTGACTTCCATGCTCAGTGATCCAGCATTTTGGATTCCAACATATTGTGTTAATGGTGTATCCAATATTAAAATACCTCATTACTTAGTTTTTGTGTCATGAAGACTGTCTATTGACTAATTTTCAGGCAGCAGGTATGCTGTCCATACCTGATAAAAAAGAGCATTCTCTGAAGCAGTGTGCAAGCTAATTTATGTCTTTGGACAAGAACAGAAATGTCCTTAGACAGTTGATAGTAATATTCAGTGACTCACTGCAACAGGATCCCCTTTGGAAAGTGCGCCGCAGCCAGAAGTTGGATATGTCAGCAAGGCTGGAGTTACAGTCAGCCCTTGATGCAGAAATTCGTGCCAAACAGCTGGTGCAGGAAGAGCTACGCAAAGTTAAAGATGCAAACATATCTTTTGAAAGGTAATGAGGGTTTTGGTTCTGTTTGGGGATTAATGTGCTGATTTGAATAGCAGCAACTTTCTTAAAATGGCTCCTTGTGCCTGGGTTGTTGGACTCTGTGAGAAGGATTCCATTCTGCAGACTACACATAGTCAGAACTGTAAAAACATCTTCAAGTAAACATTTCACTGCTATAGTAAGTTACAAATCTTGGGCATCTGAGGAAAAAAAAGTGTAAGAGCGAATTCAAAGCAAATTCACTATCATTTCTTTGACTAAATGGAGAGTTAGACATGTTCTTGGGAATTAAAAGTCAAAGTAATATTGGAATAATTTTGTTTGGCAGATACCTGCAGTGGTAGCAGAAGTCTTAAGTACAGTTTTAAATATCTAGTCAGGTAATGAGGTGTCTGTTCAGGGAAAAAGTAAAATTAATCATCCCTAAAAAGAAATCACTTAAAAAAACCTCAATGCCTCTCAAAAAAACCCCAAAATAATCCCCCAAAAATCCAAAAAACAAACAAACACTAGGCTTTTTCTGAAAGTCTGAGATGTAGAACCAGAAATTAACAATCTTGTGTACTGACATTTCTGCCTTTGAGACATTTCAGATTACATTTTGATTATATTTTTTCATTTCAGTAAATTAAAGGAATCTGAAGCAAAAAATAGAGAACTGTTAGAAGAGATGGAAGGTTTGAAGAAAAAAATGGAAGAAAAATACAGAACAGATTCAGGTAATTAAATTTACTGTTTTCTAATAGATTTCTAACACAACCTGTGATGTTGCCTTTTAGCTAAGCCTGTTCTACTTTTGATTTTAGGTCTCAAACTTCAGGACTTTCAAGATTCAATTTTTGACTATTTCAACACCTCTCCTCTTGCACGTGATTTGACTTTCAGAGTGAGTTACTACATAACTACAAAATGAGATAACTGAATTATATTTTCATTATCTAAAAGTAACTCCTAGGCAGTGTGTGGCAGATTGATATCTTGCATATTGGCCAAATCAGTTTGGCACAGAATTGGACGCCCAGTAGTTGTCAGATTGCTTTGGCATTCTGTAGAGAAGATGGCACCTCTGGGAAATATTCTCAGAAGTTCCCATTCTAGCTTCTTTGTTTAGGTTAATCTCAAACATTTGCTAAATGAAATATATTCAGGATTTTTTTTTTTTAAATAATAGCACACCCTGTTACAAATAAGGAATTAAAGGCTTTGCAGTTGGAAGATGCTGATTATTACAAGGAAAAGTGTTCACACAGTTCAAGGAGTGCTTAGACAGATACATGAAATTGTTGGCTCCAGATCTTAATGGAGTGGTTAGAGGAGAAGGAGCTGGGAAGAGAATCAGGGGACCAACAGATGTTGGTATAATAAGTTTATCGTGACACACCCCTGTGATCCTTAGGAAATTAATCATACAAATCACAGCTCCAAGTAGGCGTTTCACTTTAAATGATTTCTGCATTCCCTGAGGAAGCAGCTGTTAAATGCAACATTGAATCACATTTCCTTACTTCATGAACTCTTGATCCTTGAAGATTTTTCAGAGTTTTTTCAATTTTTTTTTTCAAAGCACAGACAGTTTAGGATAAAACCAAGGACTTGAACTGAAACAAATAATCTGTTTATAGAGTTACAGGGGCTCAGGTTAAAACCTCATCAGTCTGGTTAGATTTTCTATCTGAGATGTGTACTCCCTTTTTTTAAATTTTTCTTTCTTTTTTTTTTTTTTAATTGTCACTGTTGCTAAGAACAAACCTATGGACTTGCTGTGATATTTTCCTGCAGTTAGTGTATTTGCTGTTCCCAGTCACAAAATGTCTATGCTGATTTCTGTTGAAGCAGCAAGATGTGATCTATGGGTGACAAGGAGGGAAGAGGGAGAAGCATGATAAATGCTACTTTCTCACTACTAGCTTTTATCTGCTGACCTTGATATTTTAAAACATTGCTTTAAAAAGTAGCAGACAGATGTAAAACAGTAACGTGAAATATCTAGCCCGTAACTAAATGAGATTCCATTCCACAGATCCTGAAATAAATACATATTCTCTATGGAAATGCAGGTGACATTTTCTGATTAATTACATTAAAATTGCTGATATTGTGCTTAATAAGGTTACATTACCTTTTTTTTTCCCCCCACATGTACTTATAAAGATATTTTGTATCATCTGCTTTGGGGTTAATTTAGTTTGAATAATTATTTGGCCATATAAAGTATTTTATTTAGCTAGTCAACTAATATTCTATCTGAAGTTTTCCTGTGGGTGATAAGCGATCGTTTTTATCCCTCATATCTGTTACAACAAAGGATTCTGTTTCTTCTTCGTCTACATCTTCTCTGCTAGCCTTTTGGGAAGAAGTAAGTTTTTGCTAGTAGTTTTGTGTCCTTATTTTGTTGTGACCTGTCTTAGTAAGAATGGCCTTCTAAAACTAGATATTTTGCTTCCTTAATTTCTCTGTAATTTAATCCACTAAACCTCTTCAAGGCTTACTATTTTATAGTTTGGCTATCTATATAGCTAAAGCTGAATCACACAGTATTTTGAAATTTTTCATATTACATAATGGCACAATTTGATCTTAAATGGCCCATCCCTTGCAATCAATTTGGAATGAAACAAAAATAACAAGTATCTGAACAAATTTAGTGAGCTAACTGAACTTGAGACATCTTCCTGTCTAAACTGGCTGGGAAGTGAGTGATTCATTACTTGTTGCCTTTAGTGCTAATTACATCATTGATGTGAAGTCTAATCTCATGTTTGTTAATCACAGTTTTCATGATGTCCTGAGAGTACAGTAATACAGAATCCTACTTCCACACCCAGCTGCTTTAGCTCTGGAATTGTAGCATACTTCCCCCTTGTGCTGGCAATTAGTAGTTGCTAATTTAAGTGTGAAATTAATAGATGGCTTGTAAAGGATGCTAGCTTTGAATGTTAGTGAAATATAAGACTCTGTGATTAAGTAGATGTGATTCTTTTAATGACAGAGGCCAGTCATTCTTAAACAACTTTTTTAAAGAATGAATATTACTACTTTAAGATTTTTTTTCTTGTGGCAGACTTGATGGCTTCTGTATGCTAGAAAAATCCTAGTGTAGTAAACTACCATGAGAAATCAGCTATTTTAGGGATGATTGCCAAGCTACTCAAACATCATTCCATACCTGCAAGCGAGATTAGACACAGCCTTGCTGGGGGAATACAGCTGTTAGAGCATTTTTGCTGTCTGCTATGAGATTTTGCATTTCAGTACTTCCAGCTTTCCCATCAGGTGTCAGGGTTTGTTTTGAGGAAATATCTTTTTTTCAGAGTGGATGTTAAATGTATGTGTACTTTGTTAGAAATTGGCACTGGGTCTTGTTTCCATTCTGTTGACACGAGGACACTTAATCAGCTATGAGATATCTAATCTAACATGTTTGCTGTCACTTTTCCAGACCACCTCTATTAGTGAGCAGGAAATGCAGGGTTCCAAGTCAGAAGTTTCACCATCCACTTCAGTTGTAACTGCAGAGCAACAACAAGAAGTAAGAGCCCCGTTATTTCACCCTGAAGCATAATTCACCAGAAAGTCTCTGTCTTGCTCACGATAAATACGGACTGCAGCATTCATTGTGAAGAAGCAGCATTGAATGCTGCACATTTGCAATGTCTCAGTGTTAATTGCACCTGCTTTGAGGACAGTTGCAAATGAAACCTTTTTCACTGGCTTTGTGTATGTTGTTGTACCTCATTTTCATGTTTTCTGTATTGCTGCTTGTTTGTTAGTGTGCAGGCTTTCCTGTGAGTGCTTTAAAAAACAATCTGTTTCTATTAAATCAGAATGGCAACGTTTACGATGATTAAATTCTTGATAATTTTCAAAGAAGGAAAAACAAAATCAGAACAATAAGCTTTGCCACCCCAATCTTGAAACAAATTCTTGAAGCGTTATTTTACTCAATTACAGTTTCTTGTGATTCAGGAACCAATTCGGCTTCAGAGGATGCCTGCTGCTCCTTCCCCCACCATTCAGTCCATTTCTCTAGCTGTACCAAAGGTAGGGGGACTGTGCTAACCTTATTCTAAAGAACAAAGGAAAAGAATATCATTTATAAATTAGTCCTCTGTGTTTTCTTGTCCTGTTTGGGTTTGTCGTGTGTGTGTTTTTGTTAGGTCTGTGTTTTTATTCAAATGTTTCCACATGCATATCAGTGGGTTTTGTTTTGTTTTGGAAAAGGTGACAAAACATGGCTGTAGTTTTGAGTTTGAGTGTCTTTTGGAGTTGAAAATAAAACTGTTACTGCTACAAGATGTGTTTGCATAAAAGAAGCCCAGGTTTCATAATGTACACATTGATATACTGGAGGGTGGTGGAGGGAGGTGCTTGCATTACCTAAGTCCAGAAAATGAAGTTATTTTTTATCCTGAATGTATCTTTCAGCCTAAAGCTCACCAGCTCAATATCAAGTCGTTCACAAGCCCCACTCAGTGTAGTCATTGCACCTCTCTTATGGTGGGATTAGTTCGACAAGGTTATGCCTGTGATGGTAAGTTGGTGAAACTTTTTGTAAATTTTCAGCAAGCCCCTCAAAAAAGCATCCCAATGTATTTTAAGACAACCATTTCTTTGGGGAGGGAATGAAAGAGGAGGGTGGCTGCCACTGGATGATTTTTCTTCTTATTGCATCACAGCATGTTCTTGAAGTCTCTTTGGTTCCTTCTGCTGTACTAGAGAAAACTGCAGGAATGATCTGGTGTCATTCATCTGATTTTGTCTGTTTTATGCTATTCTGGTCATAAACCCCATATGTTTGAGGACTGTTTTCTTGACTGTTTGGCCTGTAGCCTCTCTTACTGTCTATTAGTTTTATTTAAAATGCTTTCTCTGATGCATGTATCACTACTGAATTTTGTGTTTGAGTATATGGAGGTATTTTCATTTGAAAATACTTACTATATATTGATTAGACACATGAACTCAATAAAATAGGCCATAAATCCATGCACTGTACATACTACAGTATAAATAACTATTTCTGTGCCCAGCTTAATTCTTGCTGGTGGCAGCCTCTCCACTGACACCCTCAGTATCACATGTAGGTTGCCTCATCTGCCCTTCAGGGCCTTTTTCCTGGCAGATCTTCTAGTGGCAATTCTTCCCCAGGAGGACCTATCACTCTGCCAGCACTTGCCCTGGGGCTGCCTTTTGTCTCCTGTTGCTGACAGTTCTGAACTCTTGCTTTGCATCTCTTCTTGCAAGCTTGAAACTGTCTTTTTCCTTTAGTCTAGCTGTCAGCTTCACTCTTCTTTTGTCTTGTGTATTTTGATTAAGCTCTGCATTGTTAGTTTTCCATTTTGCCTGATCTACAGCAGTTCTTGATTGCTACAGAAAAAACTAAAATCACATTGATATAAAAATAGAGATTACTCCAATAGAACAAAACTTTGCCAAACGTTCCCCTCTCAGTCACTTTCATTCCCATTCCTCCTCTTTCTAATCCTGGAGACTATGGTAAAATACAGCTACACTTACAGACGACTGGAACTGACTGTCATGTGAATTTTCCCTATTCTGTAGCTGGTTTATCTTGATATCCACTGTCACAAATAATCATGATGCCTCCTGAAAGAGCTGTATTTATTACCTGGTCTTGGGGAGCATCTACAGTACTTTGTGTATATGACTTTTTGGTAACCCCTACCCTCCTGGGAGCAGACAGTAGCTTGAAGAACAAGCCAGGCAACCTGCTCTGGGCTGCCTTCTGTGCTGTCTCTTCCCTCAGGCATCCTGAGGAGGAGGTTTGTTGCCGTGGCTGTAGCAGAAGCAGACTGCTTCCAGGTTTGTTGGAATCCTTTGACATTTCACAGAATGAGATGTACCTAGGATATCAGCCAGATTCTCACTTCTGAGAATATGGTTAGGAGGAAACACAGACAGATCAGAGTGTCGTGCCCCTCTCTTCCTGCCTCCCCAAGCCTACTGGGAGAAACAGAGTAGCTGAGATAAACAAAGCAAAACCTCTGTGGAAAGATCTGCCCCTAAGGTGTGTGTCAGATGCCTCAATATAACACATTAACTCATACAGTTCTTGTAGTCTGTCTGTGTGAAGTGGCATGTGTTATGAGTTTTTCTGTGTACTGCTTCTGTGTGAAGGGCTCTGTAGACAAGACCTAGGGATCTCTGTCCCTTGCTGGTGCAGCACAAAGTAGTGCAGATGGTAAGAAAGCATGCAATGCTAGTTTGCTCCTTATTAGAACTTACTTGGACTTTGAGCAATAGATATGTATATGGGTCTTTCATCATGCAGTGTTCCAGTCCTTATCCCTGGTTTCTACTTTATTTATGCTTTATTCATGTCTAGATCTTGTCTTTAATAGTTTAACCCTTTCTATTTTTTTGATCAATTTAGTTTTACTTTGTCTTTGCAGTCTTCTTGCATACATGGATCAAATAAAACACCCTTTAGCACTAGCCTGTAATTTTATTCCTCCTTTATTAATACTGTTTCTCTTCTGTGACTGGGTTAGTTGGTGCTTAACACCAGCAAGGCTGCCCAGCTAATTTTTCTTGAAGTGTAGACTGAGTTCCTGCCCTTTATAAATGTAATAGTTTAAAAAGAGGAAATAAAAGCACTCTGGAGAGTCTCATACAATATTTAGCTATGTTCACTCCTTCAGCACAGTGAGATCTTGCAATTTTTGACTGCCAGTTTCAGTGTGATTAATGAATTTGCTGAGTGTAGACTATGTTAATCACCTGTTATGATTGACTCATACACCTATTTCACTGTGAATTTTCTCTTTTGTACTTAGTGTGTTCATTTGCATGCCATGTTTCCTGCAAGGATAGTGCTCCTCAGGTCTGCCCTATACCCCCTGAACAATCCAAAAGGCCTCTTGGAGTAGATGTGCAAAGAGGAATAGGAACAGCCTACAAAGGTTATGTCAAGGTAACAGTCTTTTCTTCTTGGACAAGAGAATATTTCACCTACAGCTCTACAGCTTGGAACCTCTAAGTATGTTTAAACACATCTCCTAAATAGTGCTAAAGCCTTAAGGCTTTGTGTGCCATCTCTGTAACTCATTTAACCTTCATTGCTTTAGATGTGCGAGAAACACTCGGTTTTACTACAAGAGCTGAAGGTCAGTAGATTAGTAGCTACAATGTTCATAAGTGGCAGGGGGAAAAAAATGATTTAAGAAAGAATTTCTGTCATTTTTGATGTAAGCCTAATAGAAAAGGTGAACTGTTCTATGATTTTGGCATTGGTGGAATGTCCAAGACTAATATCTTTATACAAGTCTTACTATATTTTTTAAGCTGTAACACGGAATGGTTGAACTTGAAAGAGGAAAAATGATTGCTTGATTATGTGATATTTTTCATCCTGTTTTGAAGGACAAGTAGAATGTATTCTAATGCAAATGATCTAAATATAAACTTCTCTAAATGTCCTGTTTTCTGTGTTGCCTACATGTGCTTATGTGTAATAAGCCATCAATCATTTGCCTGCAGGTCCCAAAGCCTACAGGAGTTAAGAAAGGGTGGCAGAGGGCTTATGCAGTTGTCTGTGACTGTAAACTGTTCTTATATGATGTGCCTGAAGGAAAAGCCACCCAGCCTGGAGTTGTGGCAAGTCAAGTCTTGGATCTCAGGTTTGTATTGTCGTGGCAAGGTAGAAATCCTCTCTACTTTTTTATTTAGTATTTATTCCTTGTGCAGAAGAAATAAGACTTTGAGAACTCTTGTCTTAAGAAGATTCCTATATTCTGTACATTTACTGCTGCTGAGTTTAGGCTGATCAAGTTGGCTTAAACTTAAGTGATTTTACAGTCACTCACACTGCAATCACCAGTATTTACAGCATTAGCATATTTCTTCCTAGAATTCCTTATGCACCTGTACAAAGCAAATGTGTATTGGTAGATTGCTTTTCCCATGCACTCTGGCCTCAATAGTTATAGATCATGCCACAGCCAATAAGTTCAGACATGTTTAAAAAATTGAAGTAGTCTACAGAAAAGCACCAACTGATTTAAACTGCAAATGACTCTGACCCTGCCTTTTAACAGGAGTTATTATTTCATGGAGAACCATCTGAACCAGTGAACACTATCTACCAAATATCTGAGACTTATGTTGATCAGAGTAACCAAGGAAGTTTTTTTATTTCAATTTATGTAAATACCAACAAAGTGTAGTACCTTTTAATGTTACAGCACCTTTGTATCTGTGTTGAACATAAAGTTTGCTTTCCCAAGCACCTGGATTTATATTTTTTCCAGATAGTAGTACTGTGGGGTTGTTGCAGCAGTGCTGCTGTGCTGCTCTCACACTCACTGGGAGCTGTCAGTGTCAGCTCTGTGACATGTGGCAGCAAGAGCAGGAACGTGGAAGTATTGCAAAGAGCAGCATTCACATCAGTGCATTGCTTAGATACCTACACCAACTGTCCCATGCTTTAGCTGCCTCTTTGGGGCTATCATCTGAGGATTCTTAGATGTTTTTAATGGATGTTAACCACCACAGCTACGGGCAAGTTTCAGACATTAGTGTAATCTTTGCACTAAAATTGACCATTATGGTGGTCAGCTTGATCAAATTCACTTTAAAAAGGCTGTTGTAGACAAGCCCTCTGGGGTGAAGCACTCTGAAATGCAAAAGTTGTTCTGATGTCTGTTTATTTTACTGTAATAGAGAATAAAATCTAGCTGTTTTGAAAAACCCTTATTTGAAACCCACAGCTATAATTATGTTGCCAAGAGCTTTTTATGTGATTTTTCTTTTTTTCCAAAGGCCCTTCTCTTGCTACACATTGAGGTATGAATTATTCATTTCTAATGTGTCTGCTGGGCTGGAAGAGCAATATTCTTGCTTCTAATTGTAGAATAGGTGTGGTTGGGACACCAAAACTACACAAAGCCACCCCGCTTAACTTCAGGTGGACTGAGATACACATACAGATGCTGTAGAGACATAACTGAGGCTTGTGAGTTGTTTGGGTCAAGGATGGTTAGAGCATAACAAAGCAGTCGTGACCTCTGTGCGGTGGTAGGAGATTGCAGCCTATTCAAACAGTGGTGATACCAGTTAGATTTTGCTGAGTAATCCTTGTGTGTGTGAATAATCCTAGTGTATGTGATGCTCTTGTTCTCTTTCCTCACCAGAGATGAAGATTTTTGTGTGAGCTCTGTCCTAGCATCGGATGTAATTCATGCAACTCGGAAGGACATCCCTTGTATATTCAGGGTATGGCTACCAGCTGGCTCTTACAGAAAACACCAGTCAAATCCCAGTGTTTTATTGTGATGATGGCATATGCTGTCCTTATCTAATGTTAATTAAGTTATGTAGAAGTGTAAGAATTTACAAAAGTTTCTGACATATGTAGAAGAACAATATGGTGCTCCTCTTATAACTAAACTGTGAAGAATGAAGTTCTCCTTCTTTAGCTGCTTCCTTGTATATAAAGTTTGTTACTTTTTTATTTTCCTGATTATAATTCAGTATATTTTCTCTCTTTTTCCATCGGTATTACCAGAATCTTCTGTTTAGCTTTGGACTCTTGCTTTAGGAACCAGTGCTGTAACAGAATATTCTGAAATTGATCTAGTTTCCTTAATTTCATATTTAAGTATAGTAGAAAAAAAATAAAATAAGAGAAAATAATGTGCCCTTTAGTGAATGTTCTATCTGAATGCTGTATTTAGTTTTGAACAATAGGAACTTAATTCTTATGTTTTGTATGAATCACATTAAATCTGGAATTCTAAAATTTAGAAAGGAGTACACTAGTAGCCAGTGTCTGTAGTCCCTTACATTTGAAAACAGAAACTCACTGTTTTCAGTATCTCTGGTCTTTATCCATTTAGAATCAAGTCAGGAAAACGTGGAAAGCAAAAAGCTGTCAGTCAATTGCAGTCTCTATCATTTGATCCTTCAGGATTTTACTTAGGAATTGTATTTTGCCCCTTGTCTGCCTCTGTGTCTCTGCTTTTCTGCTTTTTTGTAAAAATACTGTCTGCAGTGAGTTTTCATACTTTGGCTTACTACTACCTTTACCTTAAGTTTCCTATTGTTTGTATTTTGTTTTTTGGGTTTTTTAAAATTAGCAAACATGGAACACTGTAGGAAGAGACTTCTGAGGAGAGAATATGGTGTGCAGAATGATGGTTTATTCATTTAAGAAAAAGGCATCCATACAGTTCAGCCTGCCTGACTTGCTTCTCTAATTTCTGCCCGCAGTTTTTAAGTGAAAGGGAGTCTAAATAATAAAAATAATTTTTGTCAAATATCCCTGCATAAAAATACTTACAGGGATAGATGTGACCAAATATCTCCATGGTTTGATCAGATTATCCCCTACTAAAGAGATGTGATGAATTGACTGGTAGCTTGATGTATGAATATATCCATTTAGGTAGGGGACCACAGAAGCTGCTGAATTACACCTCTGTTCTCTGTTCTATGTCCTCCTTCAAAAGCAGGAATTTCTAAAACTGGAAACCTCTCAACCTGATTGGGAGAGTCTCTTCTCAATTTCATTTAGTTCTAGATCTGCATCTCACTGACACAATCACGTAGAGTAGCTTGTGCAGAACAGTTTAAAATGTTAATTCACATCATCTGTGTAAAAATGTGGTCCTTCTTTTGTATGTGTCATTGCACATAGCATGTGATTATATTGGTGGCCTATGAAAGACACATTTTCATTTCTTCTGGGTGTTCTACCAGCAGAAAACAATACCAGAATGCTGCCAAACACTAAAATGTTTCCACCTTTGACCCCTCATGAATTCAAGAACAGTAAGAATTTGTCTCAGATTCAAATATTTCTCCTTGGTAACCAGTTTTTAAAGCTGGATGTTAGGCCATGCTGACATTCAGACACTGCAGTCTTAAGTGCTGCCATCTGCAGCACTTAAGTGCTGCCACTATTTTTAATAATAGTGTCAGAGTTGGCTGTAGTGGAGTGCTTCCACAGCTTAGCAGTTTGAGCTAAGAAGCCTCAAGTTTTGTAGCAACTAATGGATTTTTGTATGAGGAATAATGCAATATATATTATTTGCTCACATTTTTTCTCTTGCTCACTTTTTTTTCTTGCATTTAACTATATGTAAGTTTCCATCTTCAAAAGACTGAGGAGTAATACATGGTGGTACTTCAAAGCCAAAGCCATTGCTGGAATCTGGTTTTGTTTTGTTTTCTAAACAGATTATCCATTATGCCTCCATCTGTCTTTAAAATATTAATGCTTAGTTACAGTTTAGACAGGAACAAACCTTTATGCAGAATAGTAAGAGCTGTGAGCAATTTGCAGCTACTCAATTCTTTCCCTACCACCCTTCACCTCCACCTTCATCTTCTGAACCTCTGTTTTTGACATCCTATGGTCCCAAGTTTGCTTTCAGATATATTTTGTCTTGAAGATGAGTGTTACTGTTTAATTCCCTTTTCCAGGAAGCGTGTCTGTGTGTGCCTCTGTGTGTATGTGTTCCATTACCATAACATCCATCCCTACAGTTATTTTCTTAAAACAGCATGTATGCTGAAGGTCTGATATTCCACATTACAACCTTCAGATTTGCACTTTTGCACCTTTTGTTGCTTTTTTTTCTGTTACTCAGTCTGTGGTGAGGGCTGATCCTGGCTGGTTTGTCTGTGGCTGCAAGTGTAGATCCCATGATACCTTAAACCCTTCAGTCTCTTCATGCAGTACAAAACCCCAGCAATATTAGGAATTACTGTGTGCATTCTTCAGGCAACAGAAGTTCCTGGATAGTTTTTCTGTTTAGAACACCTTCTGCTTTGAGATTTATGGAATGATTTAACTGAAAATTAAGTGAAGACATAGTGATTTTCTTTTAACACAGGGATGTGGGAGAATGCATTACTTCAGTCTCAGACATTGCTTTCCTCCAGAGCTTTGAATGCAGATATGATGTGCTGTGCTCTTCCCCTGGACAAATATTTGGAAAATTAGATAACAAAATCAAAATCTAGAACTGATGATGGCAATGCCTTTAGGTTTAAATGCATCTGGTTCACAAAGCATGTGTGTCACTCTCAGTACATTATGGGAGGGATCAGGACAAACTATGGTTCAGAGCAGGAAGGAGCCTTTTACTGCCATGTGTTGATTATTGTAGCATTCCTTGCCCATATTTTAGGATTCAGTATATTTAAGCAAGGTTGAATACTTGTAAATGAAAGCACTGTGGCTTGTGCAGTGGGTTTTTTTTCAGTTGTTTTTTTTTGAAGCACTGTGGTTGTATTAGCTGTGTTGTGTTTGCCCCCTGGGTGCATCATTCTGTTGTCATGAGAAAGTTTAGTTTATTTTCACAGTTCTGTGTGATTAAAAGGGCTTTTATTACTGTAACTAATTTCACTGTCTCTGTCTGTTTAAAGGTGACAGCTTCTCTCTTAGGTTTGCCTTCAAAGTCTTGTTCTCTACTGATCCTGACGGAAAATGAGAATGAAAAGAGAAAGTGGGTTGGAATCCTAGAAGGGTTGCAGTCTATCCTGCACAAAAACAGGCTGAGGAACCAGGTTGTGCATATTCCACAAGAAGCCTATGACAGTACACTGCCTCTTATTAAAGCAAGTTTAGCTGCTGCTATTGTAGGTATGTTTGTTTTAACTTTTTATCAGTGTGTGAAGGTTGTTGGAACTTTTAGATGGGCTTTTATAATGAGAGCACTGACACCTTGGAATAAATTCCTCAGCTGAATTCCTTCATAGGAATTTAATAATGGGCGAAAAATGCTAATCTTGCATTGATATTCAGGTTTCTTCATCCACTTGGAGTAAATAATACTGTTGAGTTGTTCAGCAGGTTGTTTTAGCAATATGGTATATAGCATGCTTTTGACAGACTGTGAACTCAAGCAAAATTGATTTGCTGGTGAAAATCTGTTTGTGCAGAAGTTTTTTCGGCTGCTCAAAACAAACAGCCTGTTTTAAAGATGAGACCAAGAGTAGCTGAATTAATGGCCTCTTTTTTCCCTTTGGTTTAGATCGAGATAGAATAGCAATTGGTTCAGAAGAAGGACTCTACGTGATAGAGGTGACCCGTGATGGTAAGTTAGGCCATAATGCATGCAGCAATTACATACAAAATAATGAGCTCCATAACTTTTAGTGCTGCTCTAATGCAGGTTGCATAACAGCTTTTCATGTATAGTAAGTATTAGCACTCAGTTAATTGATGAGAAGGAAAAGTGAATGTGAGACATAAGCATTAATTTGGTCATTATCATTACATTCAGTTGACTGGCTGAAATTAAAGGGATGAGTTACTGGGTATATTTTGACACATTCTCATCTTAGCAGTGTTCCCACAGCAAGTATCAAAATGTTTCAGCACACAGAGCATACATAGCACACACAAAATTTGTGGACTTCCCTTTAAAACCTCCATGTCTCATATTTCTTCCAGAAATTTGACAACCACTCACATTCTCTTGCAGACTGATGGTGTCCAAAGCAAATATGTCTTGGGATGCTTGACTTGTCGGTGATTTTCTCAATTTCTTTTTCTGTGTAATTTAGTTTGTTGCCACTTGGAAGTTGGATTTTACTTATGCTAAAGCTTGCATTTCAATGTAAAATAAAGCAGTGAATGCAGGTTTGTAAAGACTTACTTGACTTTTAAAAATAAGTTATATCAAGGATGTGGTTTCAGGTCAAAATAAAAATGTTATTGCTTCTTCTTGTTTAGAATAAGACATTGCCCAATTCCAGGAGAAACTGCTTTATACGTGGAGAAAGCAGATATTTGAAATTCTTTTTAGCAGTAATGAATGCCATTCCTTTGAGTAAACTTCCAGTGGTCACCATTCTTGAAGTAGTTAGATATAAACATAACTTAAGATGCAAATAATTCCAGAGATTCCACTACAACCTCTCGCATAAAAGAAAGTTGTAAATTTAATTTTAAAGTTCATTTCATAAAGGAACAATTATCTGTGTCACTGTTGTCATATGTAAATGTGAAAATTAATTAGCCATTTTGCTTTTAAGTTAAGAGATGTTTAGCAGGAGTTTTCTGTGGCCAGTTCTGTGTGTTAATAGCATTTTTATAAATCTTAATCTGTTTTTCATTTTATGGGAGTTGTAATTTTTAGTGTTAATTAACTTCCATCTGTTTATAGCAAAGGTCTTCGGTTAGAATATTGCTTAATTCTTGACAAATAAGCTGGAGTTGGGGCTAGGAAGAAAACCATTTCTCTGTGGCAAAGCCAGTTATTTCACAGAACATTTTTTCAGACATTTCATCTATTTATGCAGGTGGGAGTACACCACAACAGCACTTTGTGATTTAAACAGCTAAAGGCTTATTGCCAAGTTTAGAGAATTTGGTAACTTTGGCTACATTATTCAACTATTACTGAAAAAAGGCAAAGATTTCCAATTAAGAGTTCTCCTTTTTTTTTTTTTTAACTGCAAGTAACAAATATTTTTTTAATACATTCAGCTAGCAGAAGAAGTAAAGTTACAATTTAATTTAATTGGTTTATGCTTATTAAGTTTTCCAGTTTAGAATTGCTCTTCTGTTTGAACCCCATGAAATACTCACTGCATTCTTGAAAGTTCTTGTATAGCCAAGTTCCTCGAAGAGCACACATTGTACTTAACCCCTTTGACTGCCTCTAACCCTGCTTTAAAAAAAATGCATCAAACAGCAAAAACTCCCCATGGGTAGCCTGACTAGTCCATTTTCCTGGTGCCTGTCCTTGAGCCTCTCTTCCTGCAGCCTAAGCTCGTTCCTTCTTATCCTTTCCCCATCACACACAGCACTGTTTTGCCTTTCCATAGATGTGTTTTACACCTCTTTACTGTACTGCTTAATCTGGCTGAGACCTGCCAGCAGTACAGAGTTCTGTCTCCTCATTTATCAGGATTAAATACTTTATATTCCTTGTCTTAGTATTCTGCTAATTTGGTCTTCCTCCAAAATTTACTGAAGATGCTGATGTTTTCCTGGAGGTGGGACCCACTTGTGAAGATGCAGCATCTTGCACTGTACAGATGGTACAGATACAATTATATAAAAAAATTTCTCCATTCATCCTACATGTTATGCAGTGTTTTCCCACAAAGTGTTGTTGAGATTTTTTTTGTGAATAGAGAAGGTTGCAGGAATGCTTTGTTTCATTGTTTGCTCTGAGGATTAATAACAGAGAATCAAACGTGTAATAAGTGTTTTTCCTCACTCGTGTCTGTGTTTAGATTAATTTTCAGGCATTGCTGTGAAGCACTGCAGTGTTTCTGGGCCTTTTGATTTTCCTGTTTAACTTATGGCAGCTCTTGTTTCCTCTGCAGTGATAGTCCGAGCTGCTGACTGCAAGAAGGTGTACCAGATAGAGCTTGCTCCCAAAGAAAAAATTATCATCCTCATCTGTGGTCGGAACCATCACGTCCATCTTTACCCCTGGGCCTCTCTGGATGGGTCAGAAGGGAACTTTGACATTAAGCTTGCAGAAACTAAAGGCTGCCAATTGATTACAACTGGAACACTAAAGAAGAGCTCTTCTACTTGTTTGTTTGTGGCTGTCAAACGACAGGTTTTTTGCTATGAAATTCACAGAACTAAACCTTTCCACAAAAAATTCAGTGAAATTCAGGCTCCAGGAATTGTACAGTGGATGACAGTTTTCAAGGACAAGCTCTGTGTTGGCTACCAGTCTGGGTTCTCTCTGTTGACCATCCAGGGAGATGGACAATCTATAAACCTGGTAAATCCTAATGACCCCTCGCTTATCTTCCTCTCACAGCAGTCTTTTGATGCCCTTTGTGCTGTGGAGCTCAGTAATGAGGAATACCTGCTTTGCTTCAGCCATATGGGAGTTTACGTCGATTCGCAAGGTCGAAGGTCACGCATGCAGGAACTAATGTGGCCTGCAACTCCTGTTGCCTGTAGTATGTATATGTTTTTCTGTTGCCATATCCCTGTTGCTGCTTTACTTGTCAAAAAATACTCAGCACTGTATTCAATTTTGCTTCGGTTTGTCTTTGAATATCGAGTTTTAGTTTTGATGAGTTAACAGACACAAGGTTCTTTCTGGTGGTAGTTTTGGACTTGGAGATCCTGGATGCTGCAAGGAATGCTTTATCTTATTACAAGAAACAGAAGAATAATAGTGGAATGCAAAATAATTTCTACAGAGAGTAGTCTTGGATGCAGGACAGTGCTAGATTAGCTGTCTGTGAAATTCTATAAAGATTTCTGCTCACCTAGAGAGTATAAATGTTCAGTTGCCTGTAGGGTGTCTTCTGTGTACTGTACTCAAAGTACAGTAGAAAATTGAAGAAGAACTACAAGTCTAAAGGTTCATAGAGAGAATAAGAGATAAAAAATTTCTCCTTCTGGTTTTAATTTTAGGGGGACAATATCCAAAAATAATACAGATGGAGAGTAATACTTGAACTGCTCTGCTTGTTTCAAGAGCATTGGTTATCAGCTTGGTAGAACAGAAGCACATGAAGAGTGTTTTTCAGTATTCAGTAGTCAAAGGCAGTTGATGATAAATCTGGTATTTCTATTTGAAGCTCAAATAGCAATTAAAATTTTTTGAATGATTGAAGAGAAGAAATAGCTTTTTGTTTAAGTAGTACAGCAAGGAGTTAGTTGGTTTGATCAGGCCAGGTCCTAATAGGAATGTGTTTAATTTTATTTAATTTGAACTGAAATTGTTTGCTTACTTTACTCTGACCTAGTTCTGTACAGAAGTCTGAAGCAAAGTCCCAAGGAAACAATGTAGTGGCAAATTTACTTTAAAACACTATTAGCTAAAATTAATGTTTCCTTTTCCTTAATCAGCTTTACAGTTTCTTGCATTTCAGCAAACTAGACTTGCTAGTTAATGGTTTTGTCTGTTATTATTAGAAGTGTTCTTACTGTAAACTATTTAATAACATTCTTGTATGTGCAATCTTGAGTGATGCTGGCCTAAGGCTGTTTTTTGTAGAAAGAGCAACATTTTCTGCTGCCAAAAGAAACTGAATTACTTCCCTTTTCATTAGACTTGTCCTCTCCTCAGTCCTAATGTCACTAGTGATGGTGGGTTTTTTAATTACCACATCAGGAGGTTGTAAAATTACAGAATGGTTTGGATTGGAAGGGATCTTAAGGATCACCCACTTCCAACTCCCCTGCCATGGGTGAAGACACCTTCTACAAAACCAGTTTTCTCAAAGCTCCATCCAACCTGGCCTTGAGCACTAGCATGGATGGAGCAGCTTCTTCCACAGCTTCTGTGAGCAACTTGTCCTGCTGCCTCACCACCCTTACAATAGAGAATTTCTTCCTAACATCTAAACCCACTCTCAGTTTAAAGCCATTTCTCTTTGTCCTGTCACTCCATGCCCATGTAAAAAACCCCACCCCAGCTCCTTTGTAGTCTCTTTAGGTACTGGGAGGTGCTGTAAGGTCTCCCCACTCTTCTCCAGGCTGAGAACAGCCTCAACTCCCTCAGCCAGGCTTTGTAGGACAGACCAACAAAGTGGGAGTGATTCTGCTGTGGTGAAGCACCACATAGTAGAGAGGTTTTGGGCTAAAACAGAATTTGTGTGCAGGGCACTCACTGCCCTCACCCCAGGAGGTTCAGGATGAGCACTAGCACAGCTCTTACCCAGCTGGCCCATCAGGGTTGCCCTACAGCAGCCTGGTGCTGGTGTCCTGTGCTGAGCCAGTGTCCATTCCTAGGGCTGCTTGGTGCAAAGCCTTGGAGCCAGCTGGGCTGGAGCCTGGAGCCTGGAGCCTGGAGCCTGGAGCCTGGAGCCTGGAGCCTGGAGCCTGGGCAGGGCCAGTGCAGGCACTGACACGGCTCCCTGGGACCACCTGAGATCTGGTCGGGCTCATCAGCTCTGACTGGCAAGTGCCAGCCTTGGCTACAGATGGAGTTTCTGCCTAATGCTCTGTTCTCCCTCTTGGTTTGAACATCCAGGCCAACTAAGAATGCATGTAATAAATGCTTGACCATAAATCACTTTTGTGTTACATTTTTATGATAGCTGTCCAAGGCATTCTTTTAATGAATTTAAAAAATAGCACCACAACTGTACTTCAGTTCTTCTAAGAAGGTTGTCTGATGTGTTTAGTGTCCTACTGGGTTATTTTAATTTTGTTTATTGAAGCATCTTCTCTCTATTAAATCCCTTAATTTCTAGTAACTGCTTTTTACATCAGGAGACAGTCTTTACATGAGCAGAAACATGTTGATACAAAGCTCTAGAGATCTCTGCTTTTTGTTTGACCTAAAATAAACTTGTCTGCTGATGCCTTTTATGCTTTTTAAAAAAATAAGTTGAAAAGAGAAAATGAATTACAGGCTTTAAGCATTGTGACATTTTTCACTCAACTTGATGAAAGTAACTCATACATGAATATCTAAAGCTAGAAAACTAGAAAATTGTAAGCATAACTGGAAGGAAATTGAGAGCAGATCTGCATCCTGAGTTCATGACCCAGCTCACAGATGGTGGCTTTCTCATCTCTGCACACAGCATATGTATAGTTAGTTTGCTGCTTCTGAAATGTAGTAATCCATAGCAAAGCTAACTGCTAAGTTTGTACCACCTAGCACATTTGTATGCATCTGAAAACTTCAGATGCCATTTTGCAATTTCATGAGATGTCAATGTGAAGTTTTAAAAAATACTGAAAGGGTCAAATTTAAATATTTCTATGATGCTGGTAGTTGTCATTATTAGCAGATCTATTCTCACAACAAAAATCTGTTTGAAACTGGGGCTTTGAAAATGTGTTTTAAAATGTATCTTGCACATAGTGGAAAACTTGTGACTTTGAAATCTGCTCAAATGACTGAAATGACATTAAAGTTTTCTGTTTGTTTTCAATCAATGCAGGTTGCAGTTCTTCATATGTCACAGTGTATAGCGAGTATGGTGTCGATGTGTTTGATGTTAACACTATGGAATGGGTCCAGACTATTGGCCTGCGAAGGGTAAGTAATTTTCTCTGAATATTGAACTTAATTGGGTTACTTTCAAATGAGGTGTTTCTTCAGAGTCTGTGCTAGACTTGAGGTAATTCTCTGTCTCCATCCTCAAAACAGATCAGACCATTAAACATGGATGGCACACTGAACCTCCTTAACTGTGAGCCGCCAAGGTTAATATATTTCAAGAACAAGTTTTCAGGTGAGTCCTGAACAGTGGGAGAAACGGGGAGCTCATTCTAACCAGTTAATTTTCATGTTACCTTTGCACTAGATGAAATTTGTGTTGAATGTGTCTGGGTCAGCATGTACCTCTGTAGGTGAAATTGCTTTGTGCCATTACAGCAGGAGCTGGCCTCAGTGTACCAGAAACGTCTGACAACAGCAAGAAGCAAATGCTTCGAACCAGGAGCAAAAGAAGATTTGTATTTAAGGTCCCCGAGGAAGAGCGGTTACAGCAAAGGCGGTAAGAATTTATTTGTAAATTTGTAAAAAAATAACTGAATATACATGATGACATGCAGAGACTGGGAATGCTAATGGTAAAAATCACTCTTGCTTTTTTAGGGAAATGCTTAGAGACCCCGAGCTAAGGTCAAAGATGATTTCTAACCCAACGAATTTCAACCACGTGGCTCACATGGGACCAGGAGATGGAATGCAGGTCCTCATGGACCTCCCACTGGTAAAATACATTTATAAGGGAGGGATATATATGTGCATTTGGTTTTGCTCACAAAAGCTGTGAAGATGAGCTGGATGGGCTCAAGTATTATCTCTGTACCAAATTCTTTAAATCCTTTTGAGAAAGGTGAACCTTCCTGCTGTGCAATGCTCCTAAATCCTGTGCAAGGAAATACTGTTAGCTGTGTTATGTCTTAGACACTGAAAGACAGAAATCACTGCCAGGAGCTTGTTAGTAGTTTTGTATATAATCAGTCTCTCCTCCTTCCTTTTTCTTGTTTGTGTTCTTAAAATAACAGAATGAATTTCCTTTCCCCTCATCCTCTCAACATTCTGCTCTTGGTATCACCTCCAACAGGCTTTGAGCACGTCTATCACATGAGCCCTATCTCTGCTGAAATCTCTCTCCAGAGTGACCATTCCTCACTGCAAGGCTCCCTTCTGCTTTCTTCCTCTTCCTGTCCCTCCTCTGCTTCCCTAGCAAGGGTAGGAGTAGCTACAAACTGTTAGGAACTGGAATATGGTATGCTTGTGGCACTTCACCAGTTCTAGAGCAATAACAAGGGGAAAAAAACTAATGCTGTGGAGGTAACTAAATGCATGCGACTTGCAGTGCTTTATGGCATTAATTTTATTTTGTATTTAACTAATACAGCATTTTATGAGCTATTTTAATGTTAAATCCACAAGAGGAAGGTGTGAAGGTACACTTTCATGTTCTGTACGTAGCCTCTGTCCTAGAGCTGTTTGTCAGGCTTTCTCTTGACTTTCTCAGATAGCCCAGCTGTGGGTCAGGCATTTGTCACTTCAGCAGGAGGAGGAAGGAAAGCAGAGCTGTTAGTACAGTCCCTGCCCCTTCAAAGAGGGTTTGCTGGCTGACAGCTTCCAGTGGCTGCTCTGGGGCTTAGTTCTTTCTCTGTCTTTCTCAGGGTTTGTGTCTGTTACTGAAAATATGTGGATGTGGTCAAGTAAGTTCAGTTTTTCTACCAACACTGGGTTGTAATAGCTTCAAAAGCACAGTAAAGTTTTCATGAGTAACAACTTCTCGTTGGATAGCTTTTGTTGCTGACTAACAAGGTGTTCCATTTCAACTGTAGAGTGTCCTGCCTCCTGCCCAGGATGAAAAAACCTGTCCATCTTCAGCTAACCTGTCACGGCAGCAGCAGCAGCAGAGAAACAAAACCTACATCTCCTGGCCCTCGTCAAGTAAGGCTGGGAGCAAGCTGGTCACTTCAGAGCTGTGATCTGTGGTGGCAGCAGGAGCTGTAAACTGCCTTTTGTCCTTCCCTCTGCAGGTGGCAGTGATGTGGGAGCAGCCATGCCTTCCCGAAGCATGTCCGACCCTGACCAGGAGTTTGACAAAGAGGTAAAAGAGCTGCTGTCAAAGGAGACCGACCATATCCTGCTGGAGTAGATTGTTCTCTTCCTCCAATAAACTACATTCCCAAGGAAACACTTCATAGGGACCTTCATGGAGATGTTTTCTTTCCACAAGTGTTTTTCCCAGCCTGTAATACACGTTGGCAAGTTAGATAGGCCAGCACAAAAGCAAAGCTGAGAAAAGATCTTCTTAGGGTGATATTTTAAGTGTTATGTCTTCAATTAAACTTTATAGGCAACAGAAATTTGACTAATTGATGAAATGTCCTCAAAGCTCCTAAAAATGTTCTCTGGGATATTAGCATAGAATAGTAAAGTAATATGACTAGTTAAGTAATTTTCTGTGCTGCCTTAAGGAAGACTTTTTGTCATGTAACTTGAGAAGGAATAAAATTTATATTACATAAAACTGCTTTTAGCAGGAATAAGAATATGTGCCAGTAGTCACTAAACTTCAAATGTGCTGGCTCTACAAAACTGATGTTCCTGAGTCTAAATAGAGAAAATACATGATTTTTGTATCATTCTTTTATCATGTGCTTTTTTCCCAAGCTTTACTAAAGCACTGTCCGTGTAAGGAAAGTGTTAGGAATTATTCCTGGGAAGCAAAGTCCCTGATTAAGATCTTTTTTTAGTGCTTTTTGGTACCCAGCTGCAGGCCCATATAATGCTCTGAATTTTGAAGCATGTTTTTTTGAAATCAGATTTTTGCTGGATGCCTTAGCACACACCAGGTCCAGAGTTCTGATCACGCCTGTGGTCTGACTTCCTTTGTCACCTTCAGTTAGCCATTAGAAACACATGAAAGTGGGAATCTCAAAACACAGGTGTTTTTGAAACAGTCTTGGTTTTCACAGGTGGTTATGATGGACTGTGTTAGTTATTCTGCTCACCCTTCCCTAACACCATGATATTCCATGCTCTAATGGTAATTGTTGTTTGTAGGCATGAGTAATGATGGATTTGAAAGGGATTTCTTACAGTCTTTTCTCTTTTTGGTAGCTCTTACAATTTCTTATGACTTCTTAAATTTAAAAAAAAAAAGTAGTTTGAAACTGGAAAGAGGCTCTAACAACACCTTTTGGCTTTATACTATTTCCCCCATGGCTTTTGACTTTATGAACTGGATCATGTTAGGATAATCTTGTTATAGATTATTTTATTATTGTTTGAGCCATACAAAATCTTCTGAAAGCATTCTTGAAGGATGTTACCTTTCAATCTATTTGCTAAGTATATATTTCTCTTTCTTGAAGATAACTTGCTGCAGCGGTAATGAGTTTTTTTTGTGCAGTATTTCATTAGCTGTGAATGTGAGCAGTGCTCAGAATTGCAACACACCAAAATAGTGGGAAACTTGCCAGCCATGCTGCTGAAGTGAGACCAGCCTGTGAAGGCAAATATCCAACAACTAATCTAACACTGGGGAAATAACTGTCCTTATTAGATACTGACGTAGGACATACACACTAAGTATATTCTGTTTCCAGATCTCCAGCCACTGGAAGAATGTTTCCAGATTCTTGGAAGCCTTCACTCATTTGTCAGGCACTTCACAGGCTTGTTGCTGTTTTGTAAACAGTTCATAATGCTGTTTCCTTCCTCCTCACCAAACTGAAAAAGATTTGGCCATAGTTTTTGCATGTTTACATGGGCAGATACACCTACTCCTGGGCTATAAAAATTGCAGGCTGGTAAACTGTGAACAAGAGTGAACAGATGCATTCCATCAGGAAAGCTTTGCAAAGGCTAAAGGAGAGGAGCCAGAGATGTAGCAATTTCCACATACTTCACCATAATTCCTGTTGCATCAGAAGGTCACCTTTGGGACTGCACTAAAGCCTGTTAATGGTAATAGAAGTACTTGCTTGGATGTTTAACTGTGGAATTAATCTAATGCACACTGCCTCTTAGGTGTTGCTCACCCTCATTTTTGAGTGCCTTTGAAAGCTTTTGAGTATAAAGAATTCAAGTAAACATAATTTTTTAATGTTTTTCATTAACAGCCTGATTCAGACTCCACCAAACACTCTACTCCATCTAACAGCTCCAATCCAAGTGGTCCCCCAAGTCCCAACTCTCCTCATAGGAATCAGCTTACACTAGATGGACTGGACCAGTCAACCTGTGACGCGTAACGCCTCCGCTCTCCCGTCCCGGCTCCTGTCCTCCACGGCCCCTTGGTGTTCAACAGCAGGGCAAAGCTGTCTCAGATGCTAGTGCCAAGACTGACACAGACTCTCTAGTGTTGTACAAGAATAATTATATATCCAGATTGTAGATACAAACTATGGAAATGAAGAAAATTCTTTACTAATAGCGATTGAGCTTTTTATGCAGAATTGTTCACTGCTCAGTCACGGTTGATTCCTTTCTGCACAGCTGTGACAAGGTTTTATTGCATAGGAGCATTTAAGGCCACCAGTAAATAGTCTTATTCTTATGGTGAAAGAGAAATAGAGAGAGTTACTGATAATGTTGCTACAATATCAGGAATATTATTTTTCTATAGAATGATGTAATGTCTGATTAGCAGGAAATCCTTTTAGACAGAATTTGGACTTCTAAATAGGAAATGTGAGCGGGTCTAGTTACATCCTCAGATGAATACACTTTTCCTTTTTTCCCGTAACTGGTTTTTTCCTAAATCTTAAGGAGAATGGTAGGAAGCTGTAGGTTGATTCCAACATCAATACAATCACCAGGAAGTCAAAGAAAAGCTGGTTATAGTTTTGTGGCCTTTTAATTCATTTAGCCATTACATATACAGCTGCATAACTGTCTTTCTATCTTTCTACCAACTTTTTAGTCTTGTACATAGGACTACTGACAGTTATCTCTTTACCCATTCCCTGCTTTTAGTCCTCATCAGTCATTAGTCAGGGCTTTTAAAATACTGCTGTGAAAAAAAACAAAAATGTTCCTCCTAGTTCCTGCCTTTCTCTTCCTGAGAAGCTGCTTCTCCTGGGTTTTTGGTGTAAGGACACACTACGCTGTTTTAGCTAGCAAGCCTCTTGTGGACGCGCTGCCCTCGGAGCCTGCTTCACCCGAGGGATGTATCACACTAAAACATCAGTCTGTTCATTGGTTACCAAAGTGGAACGTGAAGGATGTGTAACTGGGGGTGCTGCTTTTCTCATTAATTGTATCCTCACCTGCATGAAGACCCCATGATTATTAATCAAGTATTGATCATGTAGAAAAATGCACAACACACTCCTGTATATTTTGCGATGGCCCACGTGCGGTGATGTTTTGCGTGTATATTTAATCTCATGCTTCCATGTATTATACATTTAGTACTCAAAGATTTGTGACCCTGTTTCATTAAAAGCTTGTAATTAATTCAGTGGCTGGCATATCCAATTTGTCATTGTCACACTAGTGTGCCTTCTGTGCCAATTTTATGACAGTTGGATGTCACTTATTTAAAATTCAGTTTAAATGGGCTAATGATATACCAATGGCTAATGTTCTTTTCTGAAACACTGTATAGGACGTGCACTTATCTTTAGTTTAAACTGAGTGTTCTAGTCAACATTTAATCCTGTTACATTAAGTGTTCGACAGTACTTGCTCTTTTTCTCAGTTTCTTGATAAAGGGGCTCAGTTAGAGCTGGACACTACTGCTTTGGGGGTTCTCTGGTTTTTACTTTTTTAATGTAAGTCTAAGTCTTTGTAATTATTGAATTGTGAGAACATTTTTGAACAATTTACATGTCAATAAAGCAGAAGAGGGAGGTTTTAAAGTTTATAGTTGTTTGTCTTGACATCTGAAAACAATCTGCCAATGACACTTGCTTCAGTCTCGTGGTAAATTCCCTTTGTTCACATGGACATTTGACATAAACTGAAGGTATTACAAGAAAGGAGCATATTGCTGAAGCTGAATGAGTGTTCAGGAGCAATGGAAGTCCTTTTGGTGGAATGGAGCGCTGAAATGTGCCCTCAGTTTGTTTTAGAGTTGTCATGTCATTGATTTGCTGGTCCCATTAATTCCTTTTTAAATGATTTGTATGACTTGTTACTTACAGCTGAAGCATAGTAAGGAGGCTACAGGGTCCATTCATGCATCTTAAGTATCATAAAACAAGAAATATATTTCACTTGTCAAAGCAGTACTCCCAAAGAAAGGCTTAGGAACGTTTCAGGGATTGGTGTGTGAATGGTGCAGCCCTTCATGGAGGGTTTTTTTAAAGCTCTGGTATTTGAGCACCATAGAACCCACTATAGCTAGACAGTGCCAACATCTCTATGGTGTCCTAGGTAAGCATCCCTCCTTCCTTATGGAGTGCCAAGTGTTCCTGAATTGCTCCTTGGTTTCTCACCCTTCACAGCAAAGGCCAAGGTGGGTGTTTGGGGTCCTGCTCTTCCTTGCCTGACCAAACCTACCTGGGCAGGCTGGGATGGGCTGGCTTGGAGAGTGCACAAACTGCCCTGGGGATGGGGTGGAGGCTGACAGGAGGTGTGAGGGCTGGAAGCCTTCTCACAAGTATTGATGCTAATCAGCCTTTGACTTTTAAAAAACATTTCTCCTGCTCTTGAGCTGATTTTTCTCTCCACAGTGAGGACTTGGGATGACAACAAAGTCTTTAATTATGGGGGTATTAAATCATAGCACTCAGCAGTGCCAGGGCTTGGTTATAATTTAAGCAGGAGAACGTTTCTAGAAAAATTAATTAATTGCTCATATGAATACATTAGTCTTTTTTTTTTTCCTGCTTAAGTCTGGCCAAGCAGAATTCCTTCCTAAGTCCTCCACTACACCACACCACAACCCTCTGCAGCTCATCTTTTCCCTTATGGATTTTGCTTCTAGTTATCCAGAGTCCTCTCAAGCCCTTGGGAAAATGTTCATAAATGCAGAAATTCAGGTGAAATGATTCTCTGATAATGCACTTTCTTATCCCTGGAGGCTACCAGTCTAGGTCTGAAAGTGAGGAATTGAGTTATTCAAGGAATGAGGGTAATGTGTCTGCCTGTGTCTCTGCTCGTTCTGTTTTCACAGAGGTGTGACATCAGGTGCTGAAGCTGGTGTGGTGGGTGCACCACTCACTGCAACAATTGGTCACTTCTAGCAGAGATTTTTGCCCCAAAAACCTGAGTATTGTGGAATACATCATGGTATCACTTTCCATCCAAGAACTAAACTGATCTGCCACCATCTCTGTCTACAGAGCAGGTGTGCTGAGGGTGAACAGTTTCCTAAATAGGTGCAATCTACTGCAGAAGGGGTGCATAAAAGCTGGCTTTATCTTTGCAGGGTAAGTGCTTAACACAGCTAAGTCACGGGGAGGGGATTTCAGTGTGGAAATGCTGGAGGTGCAGGCACCCTTCTTTTCTTCTGTACAGTGGCAGATTGGCATCCCTGGGAGAAAGCAGGTGTGTAAAAACCTTGAGAGCTGGCATTGGTAGCCTGAAGCACTGAGAAGCAGGAAAATGTTTGAGGGAGAGATGACTGTAGGAACTGAACTGCTCCTTGAGGTGCAGTTAAGTGAAGTATTAGTGAAAGGAAGGTGTTGTATCATGACCAAAATCCTGTGTTTAGCTTATTTTGAAAGGAAAAGGACACATGGCATTCTTGCATGCCAAGCTACTGGAGCATCTCATATTCCAGTTTGCACCATCTGCTCTGGATGAAGCAGCTCTGACAGGCAGAAGGGAGGAGGACAATCCAAAAACCAGTGTTCAGCTGCCCAACCCTTGCCTTCCACTGCTGTGGCAGCAGCTCTGGCCAGTGTTCTTCCTGCTTGCACCCCTGTAAATGTGGCTCCCTCTCAGTTTCCCCTTAACATCCCTCCCTGGCAGCCTCGGGGCTCCTGGCAGCTCTTGGGCTCAAGAGCTGCCACCCTTGCCCAGTGCAGGGCAGCCCCTTCCTACAGCTGAGAGCTGCTCTCCTGTCCTGGGCTCGCCACTGGCAGGGCAGCACACGGGGCTGGAGGGGCTCTGCTTGAGCAGAGGGGGTCCCATGGGCACGGGACCACGTCATGGAAACAGGACGGAAGGCACAGTGCCAGCACATGCTCAGTGCTTGCAAAATGTCCTAAACGTGTTTTGGGGGACGGTGGGTGATGATGAGATCAGGCATCAAGTGCGGGTCTGTTGTGGGATGCCCAGGAGAGCTAAAGCGTGTCCCAGCGGTGCCTGATGCTCGGTCCAGCGTTGCCGGCAGGGTTAGCTGAGGACAGGAGCAGAAGACAGCAGGACGTGCTCAGCCAGCGGGAGCTGCAGTGCTGTGCTCCAGCCAGGGGAGGAACATGGACTAAGGAATCAGCCCCTTCCCTGTCCTTGCAGCAAATATTTTCCCTGCTCCCCAATAAGCTGCAGCACTTCTTTGTCATCTGACTGCACAGGTTCATGCAGGTTTATTGATGCTTTCTCATAGATAAAACCCTCCGGTTTTTTTCAGCCTCGCCTCCTTCGCTGTTTCTTACGCAGTGCCTGCTCTGCGGTCCCGTGGAGCAGTGCAGAGCCCCGCATGCTGATGGACGCGGCCGGAGCCGCCTCCCCGCAGTGCCTTGGCCGGATCCTGCACTCCGCTGAGACCAGTCCCTGCCAAACGCCCTCCTGCCGCTGCTACCTCCTGCTAAAAGAGATATAAAAAATAAATTCAGTGAGCCAAGTCTGTCTTTGGGCTCAGGGATATTTTGAGGACTCTGCCACAACTGGGTTTGCACAACTTCTGTGAGCAGCTGTATCGTGCAAAGGGAAAGCACTGTGCTATGAATTGGTGTCCATTAATAGTGTGCAGCTTGCTTTTTCTTTTGAGACCCTGGGAAGCAATGACTCCTGAGATCTTGTCATTAACACTAATGCATTTTGAATCAGTCTGTCACAGTGGGAGACCCCTGACACTCAGGACCAGAAGCAAAACAAAGCCATCAGGTGCCCAGACGTGCCGTGCACAGCCTCAGTGACATAAACCACTCTCCTAATGTGCTGCTTACCAAAGATGTCTGTGAATTAAATTCCTTGTTTAGGCAGGATCCCAGGAGACACTTATGTACCAAACCCCTCTGCCTGCACCATGGGCTGTCTGTGTGTGTCGGTGTGCAGCAGTCATGGATACAAACACGGATACAGCTGTTTTTCCAGCAGCTCTTGCTCCCCAGCATCACAAACTGGCTCTGGTGCTTCATTCTGTCTCCGCAGAGCTCCCCCTCCCTGCGGCGCGTTCTGTACGAGCGAGCGGACGCGGCTCCTGAAGGAAAAGTACAGACTGTGCTCTGCTCGTGCACTGACAAAAATTGATCTCTGCTTTAATTAAAGCCTCTATTGTAAGTGACCTCGAGCTGCTAATGCATTTTAAAAATGGAGCTTTGCCAACAGCAAATCCATACCGTAGGGGTGACCAGGTGGAGATTCCTGCCACAGGGTGGTCTGCTTCCCTCTGTGCCACTCAGGGGTCCCAGGGTGGTGTCCCACTCCACAAGCACATGCCTGCCTGGGGCTCACCCTCAAATCTCTGTGTCCAGGCAGGACATAGAGCTGATGTCCTCAGCCACTTGCAGGAGAAGGACACTACCCTGACACCGTCTTGTGCAGTGCTCCCTGTTGCCAATGGGTTGCCTCTTCTCTCCCTTACCCTGTGGCCATGGGACGCTCTTGCCTTTCCCTTTCTGCACATTGTGGGGATGCAGCCATTGAGCCCCCTCCCAATCCTCACATCACAATCCAGACTCACAATGAGCGAGGCCCAAAAGTAGCCAGGGAGGGAAGAAATTCACTCTGAGCTGGGGTCTTGAGGGTCACTCCTGAGCCCTTTCCTTATGTGGGCAGCATTGGTGTGATGGGCTGCCTGGTGCAGCAGCCTCCAGCATGCAGCTCTGCATCGGCCCCAGAAAGAAAAGTCCTCTGTGTGTGTGTGTGTGTGTGTGAGTGTGTATTTGAAGGCTTGTGGGCTGGAGGAGATGCAGTCACCTGCAATGAACCGATGTGAAAGGGGGAAAGAACACAAAAAGGCCCTCACAGGCAGAAAGTCGGGATGTAGCTGGTGGAGGATGCGGCTGCTCTCACAGGCACCATGGAAACACCACGGCTGCGGAGCTGCACCGAGCCCTGGCCGTGCCTGCCGGGCCCCGTGGGGTCAGCAGGGGTGGGGGGTCTCTCGTGGCTCACGTCACAGGAGTGACAGTGTGTTGGGAGCTTTTGGATCCTGTCCCTGAGTCACTGCTCCCCACAGTGATGCACCGGTTGTAGGACCATGGGATGGTGAGCAGTGGGTATTCTGCCCAAGCCAGCTGCTGCAGGCTGATGGCTTCCTCTGCTTTTTGACCTGGCCAGTGACCTTTTCACCCAGTGACAAGTGCCTGATAGAGGCAGCAGAAACTCCTGCCCAGGCAAGTTGCTCTTTGTCCCAGTACTGCTGGAGGAGCCCCCTCAGGAAAGGTGTGCATGGTGAAATCCCAGGGTGGGTGTGCCCTGAGCACAGAACTCCTCCTGGCTCTGCCCCACTTGCAAATTCACTGCAGAGCTGAGAGGCCTTGTTCCCTGCCTCCTCCTGCTCTTGTCCTGCCTGTTTCCAGAGGGCAGGGCTGGTCCCACCACCACATGCTGCCTGTTACCCTTCATCAGGGCTCTGATGCACCTAATGATGAATTCCCAGGCCTTTGAGAAGGGATTATGTCTTCAAGAGACTAGAACAAAATATTATAAACTTAAAATAGCTGCTTCCTTATGGAATATGCCAACAAGCCCTACTGAACACCCAGTAGAGTGTAAATTTGCATTCATTTGCATACATATCCATAATTTCCGCTTCACCCATCAGCCCTGCTCCATAAAGATGCTCTGCCTGACATTGTGGGCAGATGATGGTGTTTGACACAGGCCAGTGCTAACAAGGCTCCTCAGTGCCACCGCCCCAACTCTCATCAGGGATGGGCCAGTGTGACTGTCCCCAGCCCTCAGTCCCTGCCTGCATCCCTCCCCAGGGACCCCAGCATCAAAATTCCTTCCCCTTCTACCATGAGAAGACTTTCTCACCTTGAGGAATAAATCCCTAAAGAGGGTTTCTTACCTATCAGTCCAGGCACAGAGGGAACGAGCAAGCTCCAGGAGCCTCCATGGAGAGGGAATTGTTTAATCAGGACTGCATCTTACCGGCACCCAGTGGACAGGAGTGAGAGGAGGAATGGGGATCCTGAGCAGAGATCCCAGCACTGAGCTGTCTGCTGGAAAGTGTCACGGGTTGCAGTGCAAAATGTAACCAAAAAAGGTATTCCACCACCATGTGTTGGAAC
>VZTB01009203.1:621369-695547 GCA_013397245.1 Thryothorus ludovicianus
TGCTCCAACAGAGCCACATCTGCCACTGCAGGAGGGCTGCAGCCACCATTTAATGGCACTGCCACCAACACCCTGACCCACAGGGTGTCAGGTTGTATTCTGACTGTCAGTGGGTTTGTTTTTTTTGTAATACTGCATACTTGCTCTATTTTAGTTCTAATGAAGAACTGTTATTCCCAGATCTTTGCCTGAGAGCCCCTTATATCCAAAGTTATAATATGGAGAGGGTTTACATCCTTCATTCCAAGGGAAGCTCCTGCCTTCCTTACTGACACCTGTCACTCAAACCAAGACAGAAAACAAAACAACCTTCCAGGTAATGGGTCCAAGCCCTGAAGGCTCTGGGTCATCTTCTAAATTGTGTTTGAGCACTGAATTTCTGTCATGCATCCAGGGATGCTTCCTTCAACCTGCTGTGTGCCCTGGGGAAAATCTAGCACAGCCAAAGCATGAGGTGCTGAGCTAGACCCCAGCTTCTCTGGATACCATCTGAGACCCAAATCTCAATGTTGAACTATCTAAAAAGAATTGACACCTGCAAAATATAGTTTAAAACCCGGAATTAACACCAGGGAGGCCACGTCCATGTGACTGAGTCCCAACAGTGAAGGTTTGCTATGGTTTCCTTCACTGCACAGACACTTTTATTCAGCTGGGATCTGCTTCTGGCTTTAATCCCACTAGGAGTGATGTGAGGGACTGTGAGGGGCTGTGAGGGCTGGAGAGGTGGAGTCCCAAAGGGAGTGGTGTCTGCCTCCAGCATGAGTCCACACCATCAGGTCTCTGTCTCACTTGCATCGTACAGAGGGTTGAGGTAGAACACCTGGAGATCTTTGGGTATCTCCTCTCCAAGGTCAGCATCTGGAGGCTCCTGCAACAGCAAGGGAGGAAAAACAACCCATGGGGAGGAGAAGCAAAACCCACCCAGTGCTGAGTCCCTGCAGCGGGCGAGAGGCTGGTGACCTGAGGGAGAATGGGAATGTCCCACGAGCCCCTCCTGGCCTGGGGAAAGCAGGGCCCCTGTCAGGGCATCCCCAGGAGGTTTTCAGGAGTGTCAGGGCACCCAGCAGCTCCTGCCCACACCCCTGAGCACCCCAGTGTCCCTGGCAGTGGTGGCTCACCACGTTGAACACGGGGTTGTCGAAGCCTTTGTCACTGGCTGGCGCAGGGGACGCCGGCTCCTCCATCCTGTGCCAGGTCCCAGGCAGGAGCAGGGCAGGAAACCTGGGGAAGAGCTGGGAATCACCATCCACATCCCTCCCATCCCTGCAGCTCCCCCAGCCACAGCCCTGCATCTTTGAGAGGTGGATGGGTAAACATACAGGGGCTGTTATTGAAATGGGATATTTGTACCCTTTCCCAGGGAAAAGCTGCTGTATCCAGCAGAAATCATTAAGCCTGGAGATCTGGGACCTGCATTCTGGAGGGAGGAGTTTGCAGAGGTAGACAACTCTAGTGCAGGTTTCACTTTGGAGCAATCATTCCTTCCCTGTGGCCTAAATGAGTTGCCACAGAGCTGACACCTGTTCCCACTGCAATCTCAACAAGTACTAATTACTTTTATCATTACTTCTATCACGTTATCATTTTTTCATCTTAATCACCATCACTACTTGTATTATTTTCTTCATTACTTTTATCCTCAGGGTCCCAGTCTCACTGAGCACTCCCCTGCCCTGGGCACCTGCTGCATCTGGGCTCAGCAGCAGGTCCATGCACATCACCTCAGCTCTGAGGGCAGCTCTGCCAGGCTCCTTTCAGTGGGAATAAGGGGGACCTGCACCAGGAGTGGGATAGGCCCTGGGTCCATGTTCAGCTCTGTCTCCTGTAGCTACACAAAACTCCCTCCTGCTGCTGACAGAGCTGGTTTCAAAGGCCTGTACAGCATCCAAAGAAGCATCAGTGAAAGATAAATCATCAGGTAGCAATTATGAGTCTGGGAGTTTTATTTAGAAATTAAATGAAGGCATGGGTTTACTGCTAGGAAATACCATGTCAGCATGTGCTGAGCAGCAAGGCAGTTGTTCCTAGCCAGGGCCACTGCTGCACAGTGACAAAATCCCAATGGAGGAGGTGGGAGAGACCAAACAACCTGACTTGTGAGCCTGTGACACGGCAGCCCCAGCACCAGGGAGCTCAGCACCCCTGGCAGACACAGGTGCACTTTGCACATTCAAGTTTAAGAAATTCCTGACTTCTGGTTATAGAATGTGTAAAGTCAACCACACTTGCCCATAGGTGGGTAAATGTGACAACACACAGTGGGTCAGCAGGCAGCCAGTAAACCCTGCAAAAGCCTCCACGTGAAGATGGGTGAATGTGGGAGGAGCAGAGGTGAGCAGAGATGCCCTAATCACTGCCAGGCCCCATCTCCAAGCTGTGAGAGACAAATTTGGTGGAGAAGGGGTATTTCTGATTAGCTCCCAGCTGTGGTGCAGTCAGGTGCACCCTCCAGCCCTTCCCTGGGACCTGCACTCTTTACTCCATGCTGTGTGAACAACCAATGCACCAGATGCTTTTGGATGCTGTCTCTCCCTTTAATGGTTATGAAGCTGTAGGACAAGTCTTTTGAATTATTTTGATGCATTTCTATGGAGCAGCTGGCAGGTTCAGTCCTCCCCTCCCCAGCAGGGCTGCAAACTAATGGTGCCAAGGAGCAGGAATGTCACCAGGCACCATGACTGGGGTGTGCAGAGCTCCAGCTGAGCTGCAGCAGCCCTGCTCCCACCCGAGCACACTGCACCCTGCCAAGAGGCAGCTCCTCCTGGTCATGGAGGAGAATGAAGCAACAGCCCAAGAGCACAGAAGTGCCTTTCAGCCACACCACCTCCAGTAAACCATGAGAAGCAAGGATAAGTTTTAAACTGACACTGGGCAGGATTAGATTAGATATTGAGAACAAACTCTTTACTGTGAGGGTGCTGAGGCACTGGCACAGGTTGCCCAGAGCAGCTGTGGATGCTCCATCCCTGGAAGTGTTCAAGGCCAGGCTGGCTGGGGCTCTGAGAAAGCTGATCTGGTGGAAAGTGCCACTGGCTATGGCAGGGGATTGGAACTGGGTGATCTTTGAGGTCCTTCCAACCCAAACCATGCTGTGGCTCTGTGAACAGTGATGCTGGGGGTAGCTGACTGCCAGGCCATGCTCTGAGGGAGCCCTGGGCAGCACCACGTGCCCCTGTGTGCCAGGCTGGAAGGACACTCTGGGCTGGCAGCTGCCCCCAAGCAGAGGCAGCCTGAATATTTGCTGCTGGCAGAAGCCCCATCCCTACCTCAGCTTTCCCTTTCTGTAGAGAAAGAGGATCCCTCCAAGGAGCAGGAGACTGAAGAGCAGCCCCATGACTGTTCCTGCTGTGATTCTGCTCACTGTGTGGCTCCCCACCTGCCTGCTGGCAGTGCTGCCAGTGGCCACTTCCATTTTGCCACTTGAAATGCCAAGAGCTTCACCTGGGAAGAAAAAGGGATGAGGATTGTACAGGGCAACACATCCCCACACCCATAGCAGAGGGAGCCTTCAGCTGGGTCTGGCCCTGGTTGATTTCCCTTCCCTGGGAACAGGGATGGGATTCACAGGTGGATGGACTCAATGGGGACAAGCCCCTGTGGGTCTGCCACCCACACAGTGACCACCAGGTCCCCTGGCTGTGACCTGTGTGCCCATCAGCATCTGCCAGCTTGCACTGTCTGCCTCCACAAGCAGCATTCTGGCTGCAGAGCAGCTCTGCAGACAGACCTGGGGGCCCTGGCAGGCACCAAGCTGGTCATGGTCAGACATGCCATGGAAGCACACCAGTATCCCAGGCTGCATGGGAATTGCCAGCAGGGCAAGGCAGGTGACCCTTCCACTCTGCTCTGCTCTGCCCTGGTGAACCACAGCTGGAGCACTGAGCCAGGCTCGTAGCAGCAGCCAGTGACAAGGCAAGAGGCAATGGGCAGATACTGAATACAGCAAATTCCACTTAAATACCTATATTTATCTAAATATTTCTATATGAAAAATGGGTTTACTGCAAAGATGATCAGTTGTGGTTACAGGCTGCCAAGAAATGTGGAATCTCCATCCTTGGAGACATTCAAACCCCACTGGACACGTGGGCTGCTGGCAGGGAATACAAAGCTCAGGCCAGCAGTGGGTCTGGGTGCACGTGCTGAGGGGGACAGGAGTGTTACCGTGCTGTGCTATGCTCTCCATGATGTCTGCTGCCAGCTGCTCTGCAGCAGTGCCCGCCTGCACTCCTGCTCTGTCATCAACCAGCACGATCTGGATGAGAGGAGTGGCACTTCGGGACACGATGCCCAGGAAGGTACTTGGTGCTTTGAGCACCTTGGATATGGCCATCTGCACACCAGCGTATTTGGGCTGCCCAAAACACAAGGAGACACATAAAGCTTGTGAGAGGACAGGCACAAATTAGTCACATCTCCAGACAGCCACCATGGGTGCAGCTGCAAGGCCCACCTGAATCTCCATGTAAGCCCCAGCACAGAGCTCCATCCCTGTCACAGCAGTGCCATTGCATTTCCCAAAGGAGAAGTTTGCACATCCCCTCCCTCCCAAGCTGTGACCAGCACCCAGCATGCAATGAGCCCCCATGGGGGAGAGCACACTGAGAAAGCAATTTCATGCATCACACCCATTAGAAGCTGTTTTAAGACGTGTGGCTGTAAGGAGGGCAGGCAGGCAGCTTTCAGCTCAGGATCAATAGAGCAATACTCTGGTACTGAATCTCCCAGTGCAACACAGAGCACACCTCCTCCCCTGGCAGCCCCTGGCATGAGGAGGGATGTCATGCTGTGTCTGACAAGCAGCAGTGTGAAATGATGCTTTGTAGAGCATCTGAGAGCTGACCAGTGCCACTCACCCACCCAGTGCTTGCCTGCTGGTGAATGGAAAAGCAGCTCAGGGTCAGTCTAAGGCCAGGGAATGCCCTGCTGCAGGTTTGCATGATCCCAGCTCTGTGTGCTGAGCTCCCATGTGACCTAGACCTGAGCTCCTGTTTCCTAGAGCAGGGTTGCCAGCAAGTCCCCCTGCATCCTTCCCATTGCATGTCAGCAGCTCTTCCTGCCCTGGGCTGAGTGGATGGTGGGGAGCAAGGGACTCATCCCCACAGCAAGGGGGCACAACCAAGAGGTCACAGAGGGAGGGTGGGCCCTGCAGGGTGGTGGGGTGTGACCTGCCCCCCTGGCATTGCTGGGACCGTGTACCTGCCCCAGACAGTCCCACAGGCATCAAGTCACTGGCAGATGTGGCCAGTGGCTTGTGGTTTCATTAGCCCATCCCAATACGACAGGCTGATGTACCTGGCTCAGCAACTCCTGGACCAATTTGTCCTGGTACTTCTGCAGGTCAAAATCAGGAGTGAAATCCAGGTTAATGGTGGCCCCTGCAGCCAGAAAACAGACAGACATCAAACTGTCACTACATGTGGGCAGAGAGCAGCATGGCAGCACAGAAAAGCTTTTGGCTTTCCAACACATTCTGGAGTGAAGCTTTCCCTGGAAAGTTTTCTCCCACTTATCCCTCTGGGAAGCTCTTCATGTCCCTGGTTTTGGGGCCATGAGGCTGTGGTGCAGCAGCACTACCCTAGCTTTGAGGGGAAGGCTGAGAGGAGGGAACATCTGTGCTCCCTGCACCACTGCACTGCAGTCATGGAGACAAATATTTTCCTGGGAAAAAATACAATTAAGCATTTGCTGAAATTTTAAATTGGCCTAAAGATTGCAAGGGATTATGCTTTTAGGAGCATGTTGGAGAAACATATGGTGCCATTTTAATGAATTTGGTATGACATACCAAATATTGGATACCAAATATCCAGGTATCGTTGTACATGAAAAATTGCCCCTAGCAACATTTCATGCAGATTAATGGAGGAGCACCCATTACAGAGAGAACGCTGTCAATCTGCATGCTTTTATTTTAAATGAAATTAAAAAACCTGGCTGTTTGGAAGCTGACATTGCAGTGGAAAAGGTTGCATTTCCTCTGCCTGTTTTTGGCTGCATAAACTCAGCAGAGCCCTATTAGCTTGACGAGCTGTGACATCCTGACAGGATAAACCAGAAGCAGGGACAAAGGGCTGCGACTCAGAACAGGCTCCCAAAAGCCAGGATCTCTTCAGAGAGACGTGCTGGGAAGGTGGCACAATGGGATCTGCACATGGGACCCACAGATGGGAGCCTTGGCAGCAGTGATACAGCAAAACTTCGGCTTACAACCAGCAGCAAGCAGCCCCTGCACGCAACTTGCCCCCATGGAGCCAGGGGAAGCAGGCTGGGGCAGCTGGCATGGCAGGGAGAAGGAATAGGGCTGTGTCCCCCACTCACCACAGACCCCACAGCAGTGGCCAAGGGGCTGCAAAGGGCTCTGGCACGCTGGCTCTGGGCACTGCCTCCCTGATGCCCTGAGCAGGGCTGCGCAGATGCGGGGGCCATCCTAAAGGAGAGCAGGGCAACGTCAGTCCCCCGCCCCACAAACTGCACCAGAGCCCCCAAAATGGGAAAGGGAAGACTCACCAGGGTGTTCCCACAGGCACAGCCAGACTTATCAGGACAGCCAGTGCCTGTCACCTGCAGAGTGCCATTGCCATGAAACTGCAGCGGGGCAGAGGGGCCCTCCAGGTACCCAGCCCAGGATGATGGGGTGCTCAGCTCCTGTGCAGGGAAGAGCAGCAAAGCAGGTGAGTATCCCAGGACAGGTCCCAGTGCTGTCCCCAGGTGCTGCTGGGACAGCTGGTGTCACACCTGATAGCCATCAGTGGGCAGCCCCACTGCAGGCAGTGATGCAGCAGGAAACCCCTGCCAATACACCCATTCCATCTTTTCCCCTGGACCAACAGAAAAATTCTCTCTAAAACCAAAAACAATAAGATGACTAGGCCTTTTTTTCTTTTGCTTTCTTTCTGGTGGCTCAGAGAATTCAAGTTACTGGGAGGAAGGAGGCTGGATCTGAGCTGTGTTCCTTCTTTCTGGGAAGAATTTCTATGTGCTTGGCATTAGCAAAGGCTGAGCAGGACTGACCAGCCCCATTGTGCCAAGTCACCGGTGATTCCCTCACCCACTCTCTTCCACAGGAGTGTCTCCGTGCTCTGGCACAACAGGCAGATTTCTCAGGCCCTGGGGTGAAAACAGTCATCACAGAGCACAGAGCAGGCTGGCTACAAAGGGAGAGAAAAGCTCTTAAGGTCAGTTCTTAGGAAACATGCTGTGATCATGAAAAGCACCGTCTCCTTCCATCTCACTGCTCAGCAGCAGCCCCTGCCCTGAGGGACAGCCAGCAGTGGTCCCTGGGGTGATGATATGCTCTGGGGTAGTCTGAGGCATCAGCAGCATCACTCTGAGCACCCGAGAGCACCCAGATCTCCACCCCGGGGGCTGTGTGTGCCTGGAGGGAGCTCCACCGGGCACTGCCTTCTTCAGACTCGCCTGCGCCTCGACTGAGTCTATTACTCAAAAAGCAGCTACCTAATGCCTGGACCTGAAATAGCAGATCCCAGCCAGCGCAGCAGCAGAAATAATAAATAACTTATGAAACGCCTGCCGCATCTCCCAGCCCTGGAAGGAGCCTGTGTTTACTGCTGCAGCGCCTGTGATCTTCTGCTCCTCGGAGCAGCAGGGACAGGGCTCGTGGGGAGCCTGATTCCCGGGCTGAGGCGCAGCAGGCTGCCAGCGCTTCTATAATTATCCCTCCAATCAATTAAAGAGCAGCGCTGAAGCAAAGCTGCGAGATGCTGGCTGGCCACAGGCCGTGTTAAGGTCGGGGGCAGGAGGGAGGTGTCCCCAGAGGGTCCCCGAGCAGCCCGGCCGCACACGCGTGCCTGGGAAGGGAGCGACCCCGGCGGCCAGGGACGCTGCCATTTGCCGCTGCTTTCACCCAGGCATATTGGCCCTTTTTAAACATGCACAGCGAGACAGCCTGCGCTCCACACTGCAGGGAGGGAGGCGATAAGAAACTGGGCGATGCGAAAAGCCATGGAGGCCCATCCGCAGCAGCAGCAGCTCACGAAGCTGCGGCCCCACGGGTGTGCCCCATCCCCAGGCGCTCCCGCCTCGGGGCTGTGGTGAGAAGGTGTGCAGGCAGCTGCCGTGTCCTCCCCACCTCACCTGGCCCATGACGGAGATGCTGCGCAGGTGAATCACGGGCTGCGATGAGTCAGTGTTTACCCGGAAGGAGCTGTGGGGCGGGAAGATGACACGGTCGTGGCGGCACGGGACGCGCTCCTCATGCACGGAGAAGATGGGCCCGGCCGGGCGGAGCTGCCCGCCGGGGAGCACGGCCCGCCACAGAGTGGGGTCGAACCAGGCGCGGTGCTCAGCGTCGGCGAACCTCACTGTCCCACCTGGGAAAGGCATGGCAAAAGCTGAGCACGGCCCAAAGCCAAACGCAAAGCCCAGCAGATGCAGCTGGGTTGGTAAAACCGAGCCCTGTCTGGCCTGAAGGATCTCGCCCCGCGGGCAGGGAGCCAAGGGCTGGCCCTGGCGTCCCTCCATGGGCAGCCGCTGCAGCACATCCCAGAGCTTGGCAAAGCCTCCCAGAACTCAGGGCTGGGGTCTCAGCCCAAATCCCACATCTGCCTGCAGGCCTCCAGGCTCAGATCCCACAGGATGTTTTTCCCCATTTTTCAAAGCTCATCCTTCTGGTTAAAGAGGAAAACATCTGCCTGAATGCTGAGTAACAGCTAAACCTGATAAAAATGGGTATGATAATTCATGTCCCAGTTTCCCAGCAGCCTGGCAGGTGGGCAGAAATGTGACCAGCCCTGTTCCCTGCAGCAGGTAGCCCCAAAGCCAGTGCCCCATTTAACTATCAATTATTTAACCATTAACTACTTCCCTGCTGGTTAGTCTCATCATACAGTGCCCTGATTCCTTCTCTCCCTTCCCAGCAGCTGAACCTTTACCAATTCAGCCAGCATGCAGGTACTTAGTGACTGAATTATTCGCACTTATTTTGAAATTGTGCTTTAAAGAAGTCCATTTGTGAAAGGTGTCCCAGAAATGCCAGATTTCAGGGGAGCAGTGCATGATCAGCAGGAAAAGCCAAGCACAGATGCCAGAGCAACCCTGCTGGGGGGCAAACAGCTCCAAAACAAAAAAATGATAGGGATGAAGGGTTTCAGAGTGGCTCCAGGCAGTCTTAAGCTACAAGCCTTCCTCTGATTTAGACTTTTTCTCCATTTTTTATCTTTTTTTTTTTTTTTTCCTTTCAGATAGTAGGCACAGGTGCTCTGCTTGAATGCTTCCTTCCCTGTAGAAGAACTAAAAAGTTGCTTGCCATTGAAAGCATGGGGTAGTTCTTAAGCACCCAAAACACACCTCCCTAGAAAACAGCTTTCAGATAACCGCAAGCACCAACGACACAAATCTGCAGTCTCAGCCACGGGCTGGAGGCTGGGAGGGGAGGATGCATGTGGGGGGCCAAAAACCAGCTTGCTGTGATGGCCATGGTTTGGCTCACCAGTGAGTAACTCCTAACTGGTTTTCTTTAGAAACTGTGGCAGAGAAAACAAGAACTTTGATGTGGCTACATGCTTAATAGGCAGGGCTAAATACAAACAATATTTGCCTCTCTGCTACAACTTCAAAGGCTTCTCTACTATAATTACCTTTTTAGAGGACAGGTGATCTAGGAGGAAACAAAGATCTGATGTGAGGGAGGTCATCAAAGAAAAGGTAAGTGTTGAAGAGGAGTGATTCATTTTGCCCTGAGGTAGGACCTTTGTAGAGGTATTTGGGCTGAATTTGCACGATTCATCACAGGCTGAGGGGCTGCCTGGTTGGGGCACAAAATACCTGAGTCACAGCCTGGATCCCAGCTGCCGTCGAAAGCCGTGAATGCTGCACCAGCTGCCAGCAGGAATTCTCCATTCAGAGGCAGGTACTAGATGAAGGGATGCAGAGTGTTACTGTCCTGCTGCCAGCCACCCAGGCTGGTAATCAAATAGCACTGCTAATTATTAGGCTGCCTATTACATTCACAGACTCCAAGGCACTTTACAGTTATCAGGAGCTATCCTTACCGTGCCCCATGTAAATGGGAAAGTATCAGCTCCTGGTTTTATGGATGAGGATCCTGCAGTGGGGAGAGGCAATTTGATGTTATCTTCCGTAACACAGAAAAGCGTTCAGAGAAGTAAGAAAAGGAAAAAGCAAAACGAGCTCTTTGGCAGTTTCTTCCTCCTCTTGTACATACTCACAGCAACTCAGGAATGGATTTATACATGATTGGTACACCAAGAAAAACCCAACCTTACTCTGCAGTTGCCAGAACCCTTCACTTAGTGGGTTCCTACCTCCAGGGGCTGTGCTTGCCCCACAGAATATAGCTCAGGGGCCCAGGCTGTGCTTGGTACAGTGTCAGGTAGTGAATTCACACTGAGCACAAGCTAAGGGAAATGCACAGTGGCATTTGGGGCAGCTTTCCATAGCCAGACCCTGCTCTTGTTGGGTAGGACAGCACCAGCAGGTAGCCAGGGTACTGACCTGGCTGCAGCCTGGCCACTGACAAACCTCAACAGGCACAGCTCTGCCATGGGAACCTTTTCAGCAAGAAACTGTGGCCACCTGGGTCACCAGCCAGCACTGCTAACTCTGGGATAAGCCCTGGCAAATGATCCACTCAGGCAACTCATTCACAGCAAACAGGTTATTCAGCACAGCCCATCTTACTGTACACTTAGAAATTGCAGAGGGAAAGTCATGGTTTCTCCCAATATTTTAATCAATGATGCTCAAGGCTCCCTTCTCTAATTTGGTCTATCCAGTGTTTTAGCATCACTCCCCAAGAGCAGCTGAAAGCCCTCCAGGACTGAGTTATGCCAACATACAGGGTCCTGCGCTCAGGCAGAAGAAGTTAAATGGGATTTTAAGGTTCCATCTACTTAATTGGTCTTTAAATATGTATGTAGGTTAGAGGAAGCAAGACTTATGACTGTCTGCCAGATGTGCCCCTGACAGCTCTCTGTCCTTGGCCAGTCTTGCCCGAGGATGCTCAGTCCCACTCAGAGGCCACCATGGGGAAGGCATGGGGGAGGTGGACAAGGCAAAAATCTCATCATCCCCAAACTGTAGGTAGGCACCTGCTAAGAAGTTTGGTGCCTTGGTGGTGCAGTGCTTTGAAGCTCTGGTGCCCCTCTTGTTCAGGAACCATGAGAAGCCAGGATAGAGAGCAGAGGGTGGCTGCCACCAAGGAGAATCCCACAGTGCTCCTCTGCACCTGCTTTGGACCCAGCAATGCCATACATTGGGCTGGACAAGGGGGGATGACACTGGGAATAACTGAGGTTGGGGCAATGTGTGCCCCAAGCATGTGGAGTCTCCTCCCCAGCCAGGAAGAAGCCTTTGCCTTTGGACACTGCTCCATCAAACCACAGCTGTGTCCTGCCATCAGGCTCTCTGAATTTCTATTATTTTTGAGTAGAGGAAATTCGTCCAATACTGAAGCACTGAAAAAGGCTGAAAGGTCTGCCAGGATACAAAAGGCATCATGTCCTTTAGCTGCAGATGAAAAAGCCATCAAAACATGTCTGTATTGAGGCTCAAGACTTGGCCTGCATTCAGCTGAGTGAGGGCAATGCTACCAGCTTCAGTCACAAAATGCTGTACTTCACTTCAAGTGCCCTGGCTTGTTTTCCTGTGAGCTCAGGCAGGAGCAGGCAATGGGACATTTTGGAGCAGCCAGCTGTCACCCATACTCAGGCCAGTGCCAGCAGCACTGCCAGCCCAGTCCCCTCTCCCAGACTGGCTGGGCCATTGCAGCCTGGAGCCCCTGGGCACTGCCCCTTGCCCAGTCTGCAGGCTGGCCCGTGGCCAGCTGTGCACAGCTGTGCTCAGCAGAGCCAGCCAGGAGGGGTGGCCAGCTGGCTGCTGGGGCCCATCTGAGCTGCTCAGTGTGGGGCTTTGGATGGGAGGCAGCAGATCCTTTCACCAGCATGGGGTACCAGCTCTCACGGCAGTCAGCTCTGGGCACTCACACCCAAAGCTGTGGGGATCTTTGGGTGGAAGAGGGAAAATCAGCCAGCAGCTGCTGGTGAGGGGGATTGTTACACAGCAGGACTATCATTGGTCTCTGCTTGCTTTCCCAGGCTGCTGAACTGGTGTTTTTGAGTGTTGTGGCTGGATCAAGACCACTAGGTTGGGAAGTCCCTGCTGTCATCCCTGCCTGCCTGCCAGCTCTCTCTCCTGTAGTTACTACTTTGACTACTGCCGTGGGTCAGAGCTTCCCAAACACCCTGTGATGACCATGTGGGACACAAGAAGCTCTTGTGTCCAAGGAGATTCTTCATTTAGACCCTCACAAACTAACTAGGGGAGAAGGAAAACACATCAAGGACTCACGTGGCAGGGCTGAGTTCAGTATGGTGAGAGAGGAGATGAAGTGTAAGAGGATAACTTGCTTGGTTAGGGATGCACACTGGTTCCATGACCAAGTGAGGTGGTGCATCCTGCACGTGCTTGGGAGGGCGAGAAGGTCTGGAAGGGCCAGCAGGACACAGTATCAGTTCTGCTCAAGAGGAGAGCTGGGAGAAATGTGTAATTCCAAACCTGCCTCATACCAAACATGCCCCATGCCTGCAGCACCTGTGCTCTGGAGACATTGGCCTCTGAGATCTCTGGACAAGGTGCAGCTTCTCCAGCCACCAAAGGAGATCCCCCTTCACTGCTGAGGCCAAAATCCCAGGCTGGCTGGACTTCCCAAGCCCAGAGGAAGCTGCCCATGGGGGTGTCAGTGTGGCAGGGAAATGAGAGTAAGCACACACAACGTCCCTTCACACCCTGGGATTACCCAAACATTGCAAGAATCAGCCCTGGAATTAAGATGCAACACAACACGATGCAAGACAGGGGACAGGGTCACCACATCTCCACAAACGTGAAGTTCAGGGAAGGGCTCTGTACTGCTGCTTTGTCACAGGAATTTCTGGGGCTGGGCCCTGCAGCTGTGGCTCCCTGCCCACTGAGGCATTCGTGCTGTACCTCCACCACCAGCCCTGCCTGAGATCCTCAGCACTGGGCAGTGTTTCAGGAGTGTCTCCATCATCCAGCAGATCTTTGTAAATAATTTGCCCTTTCTTTCTTCCTAACATAAGTTAAGCATCTCAGCTCACTGCAGAGGACAAATGGAGACTCTAGTTGGGCAGTGGCTTTCTACCTTTGGGAGTTTAGTATGGAAATTGCATACAGGTTGGGCCACTTTCCAAGTACATTTTGAACTGAGCAATGACAGGTACCAATGGACCAAAGCCAAAAAGCTGGCAGTTCATCTGCTTTCCCTTCCTCCTGCCAATGCTGTACTCCAGGGCCATTAATACATCAGTGCTTAGAGTCCCATTAGTCATTTCCCATCTCTGATACTGGTAAATCACTTATCTCCTCGGTTATCATTATCAAGTGTAATGACAACTGAAATGCAGTCATCATTTTTCTTACCAAAGTTAGAAAAAAAAAAAGAGGAAAACCAAAGGAAAGACCCCCTGTGGCTCTTGGACCAGCCCCAGCATTGCACTACCAGAAGGAATCTGCTGCCCCAACGTGTAAGTGAAAAAGAAACTAACCTCCAAAATGTGAAATAAAAAAATAGCAAAGTCCTGAGAGATGGCTTTCCAATCAGATGGCCTTAACCAGCCTCTGGCACATCCTGGCTCCACTTGAGTCACAAACATTGGGCTGAGATGACAGACGGGAGCACTGTGACTGGCATGTCACCATCATCAGCACAGGAAAAATGAAGTGCTTGTGCTTTAACCTGGGTGAGCAACACTTGTGACTGCAGCCAGGTCTTTCCCCCAGCCTTGCTTTTATTTGCAGCATCAATGCATTTGAATTTTTTGTTTGGATGAGATGGTGCTACCATCTCCATCATTCAAAACTAAGACTGCCTGGGCACACTGAGCTCCACAGTGCTGCATCCACGGCTGCACCAGCAGGCAGGTCAGCAGCCACCAGCCCCCAGATACATCCCCTTGCCTGGTACCCAGCCCAGGAGCAGCTTAGGCACTGGTGCTGCTGGCCCTCCATTCAGAAACACCACTGGGATAGGATGCAGGTGGGCTATTACTCCAACACATTGTTGTAAGCAATAATGCTCCAGGGAAATGATTTCCATGTTATTTTTCCCAGTACTGCCCTGCTGGGGCAGTGGACATGGACAGCATCTGGGGCAGCAGGCAGGTGGGCCCTGCCCATTCTGCCCACAGGTGGGAATAGCAGGGATCTTCCCAGTGCCTGCTGGGGCTGGGGGTCTCAGCGCTGCTGGTAATGGTGCCTGGGTGATGTCCAGCTGACACCCCAGAAAGGCACAGGGCCAGGGCCAGCCACAGGTGAATCCCTCTGACAACTCTGGAGAATTGCCAGGGGCTCACCTGCAGCAGCATTTCTTGGGTTCATTACTGGGCCTCATTTATTCACCTTCTGCTCCAGGTGAATCTTTCACCTGCACCCTCAGGACAGTGTTCTTCCCCTCAGCCACACATGCCACCCCACACCCCCAGTCTGCTGCCAGAACCATCCTGTTCCTGCCACGGCCCTTGATCCCACAGCAGCTAATCCAGGTCCCCAGCTAGGCAGGATGACCTCCTGCCATCCCAAGACCTCTGTGTGAGCTGAGGAGGGTCACCTTGCTGCCCAAAGACCTCCCTGCCCAGGCACATGGTCCCGTGAGGAGCAGGGCTTTAGCTTCCCAAGGAAAGCAGGCCAGGAGTGCAGCCTGTGTCCCCCTGCAGCCCCTGCTCATGCAGGCTGGTGCAGCATGCCTGGGGCACAGAAGCTGGTGCTGCTGTCCATGGCCCCCATCAGCAGTGGTGGGGAACACCCACAGCCCTGCTCTGACCCCAGCAACAGCTCACCCCTCTGCTTCTGACCCAGAGCAGGCAGGAGCCCAGGCACAGGAGAGGCGTGCCAGGGGACATCACCATTTCAGTGTCATCCCCTGCAAGCTAACGAGGTGATTGACCGCTCTCCCTCTCTCCTGCCCAGCAGCAGCAGCAGCACAGCTGTGCTGTCATTAATGCCAGAGCTGGCTCCCCTGCTCTGTCTGCTCATCACATTCTGGGTTGTGTTTCAGCACACGGGCTCCCCACAGCACCTGCCCTACCTGGCCTTGCCACCACATCCCCTGGCACAGGGGTGGACTGACACATCAGGTTCCCAACACACCACAGTCCTGCCCATCCCTACAGAGAAGCCACAGCTCCTGGCCATCCCACACAGGTGCTGGCTGGCACAGCCCCTGCCAAACCACCCAACAGGATCCAGTGAAAGCCATGGGAGGATAAAAAAACCCCAACAGACCCAAAAAGCCCATTAACTCGATGGCAGATCCCCAGTACACACTTCTAGCCAAACAGGTCCCTACAGAAATCAGGTGTCTCAGAGACATGGACAAGGGAAGCCCCTTGGGTAGCTGAAGACATTGAGCTATGAATGCAGAACACAGAGAGGCTTAAAGCCATTTGCCAAATCTATTTCAGATTAGTTAAGCTCCTTTTCCTGAATTTTCCTCCACAGACAAGGTCAGAGAAAGCCAGGAAGAGGCTTAAGGTGTGGGCAGAGAGGCTGTGCCCAGCAGTGAAGGGATGGCAGACGGAGCAGCTTCCCAGCCAGACGGGCTCCAGCATCCGCTACAGCCCAGGATGCTGGCAAGCTGCTCTGCTCATCACAGACTTGAGTAACTCCTCCCGCTGGAAGCCAGCCTGAAACGAGCAAATAGGCTCGGGGAGATGAGTGTAAATGGCTGTTTTACCAAACTCCTTTCCTAGCACACACCTTCAGTGTGAATGCTGACACAAAAAAGACTGCAGGATTCCATCTTGGAATTATGTGCTGGCACACACTCCCCTGAAATTTTTTACCTGCATCTTAGGGGAAGGAAAAATAATCCCTTTCCTGGTTGTGTCATTACCCTGCTGTCTGGGAAGAGGTGGGGGAGGGAGCACCGATGCCTGGGACTAGCGCGAACTGTGGCAATTCATTAGAGCCGGTGCCCCTGGAGAGCAATTGGCATTTCAAGATCAATCTCTGCCAGGAACCGAGCGGGAGCATCCTGCAGCAAAGCCGAGTACATTCTGCTCTCGCAATTAGGCAGCTAAAAATATAAGGCTGGGGGAGGTGTCCCTGGTCAGACCCCAGTGCCCAGCACACTCCGAACCCTTGCCCAGCCTTGCAGCCCCTCGTGGGGCTGGCAGGGAGGGGCTACGGACAGATGCTGCCCCACAGCAGAGCTCAGGGATGGGGCAGAGCTGGAAGGGTGATGTCAGGGCTGCTGAGTAACCCCAGCCAGAGTCTTGACCCTGGGGTCGAGCAAGGCTGCTCTGCCCATGTGAATAAACCCGACTCCTGCCACCCCAAAAATAGAAGCAGCAGCATCCATCCCTGGCCCACATGTTAGTGCCAGCCAGCTCAGGCACAAACCCCACAGGGACTGGTGTTACTGGGGCAAACACCAGGCTCACTGCTGCAGCCGTGCCCTGGGCTGGCTCCCTTTGGAAGCACAGCCATAGTCAGAGGGTCCAATCCCACAGGAGTCTTTTTCCTCCATCAGGAGACAAACAAAGCCAAAGTTTGGCTCACCCTGTAGCACCCATGCCAGGCATCATCACCTCCATTTCCATCTTTCCTGCACATTTAGTCTCAGGCACCTCCAAATGCTGGCTAAATACTGATCTGCATCTTTAGGTAGCTAAATACCATGGAAAATCCAGCCTAATCACAACGGTTGTGCATCAAAGCCACTTACGCTTAAGCTGGATTTGGACTTAGTGTGTGACTGAATTAGGGATCCATTTGAAATTTCAAATAACTGCTGAGCTGGGTGCTCAGTGGGTGAGCTCTAAGCAGGGAGGCAGGCTCTGTGCCTCCTTCCAAGAAGGCATCTCCCAGCACACAGCTGATGTCCACATGGGATGGAAGGGGAGAGCTCACCATACAGAAGTGAGATTTCACAGAAATGTCTAGGAGAGGAGCAATGGTGAGCAAAGAGGAATGCCTGATGCTCCACTCAGCTGGAGTGGTGGGATTGGAGATCTCATGCTGTCCCTCCACGACCAGCACCAAGCATCCTCCCCTACACTTGCCACAGCAGGCACTATCTTCATGAAAGTCACTGAGAGCCTAATCCCTCCCCAGCTGTGAATCTCCTTCTATGCTACTATGGCAAACAACATTCTGCTTTTTTTATTTTTTGGCCAAAGGCTGTATAGCATCTCCATGGTGACTCTAAAGCTTAATGTATTCTTGCTGATTTAAGTGATTAATGCTCCAGCGCGTGTGGCTGGCAGCTGAACAGGTACAGCCCAGCCTCTCTGCAAAAAGCCTCATGACCAATTCATTTTCTAACCAGCTGGTTGCCAAATTTCAATGCCATTTGCATGAGTGGCAGCCCAGCTCAGGTGGTGAGTTTCATTCCTTTTTCATCCCTAACCTCGGCAGTCCCTGTATCACCTGGTGACAGCAGAGCATGGCAGTGAACAGGAGGGAAGTGCCTGAGTTGAAATTAAAAGGAAATATGAACCGCCTCACTAAGAGACATGCTGGGACAGTTCACAGGGAATCGCTGGGGCAGCGATGCTCAGAAGGAAGCTGGGGACTGCAGGACAGGTTACAGGCAGGGTTGGCTGCAGTGCAGTTCATTGCAGGAGGGGAATGGTGCCCTCACAGCTCGTGTGATGCTTCATTCCCTCACGGATCCCCTAGCAGTCCTTCCATCTGCACAGCAGCAGGACTTTAAAATCCACTGTAACCCTGCAGCCTGTGCAGCTGCCTGCCTGCAGCAGGGGCCCAGAGAAACCCCAAGGCAGCAGATTCCTCTGGCTGCTTCCAGCACTCTGGATCCTTGACTGGGATGGGCCGGGGGTCACTGGGGCACCCTGACCCATCCCTCAGTGGCAGAAGGAGCCATCCACCCGAGCAGGGGGCAGGGCCACGGATGTTGATTCGTGTTGTGCAAAGGTTGTGCTGATCTCCCTCTCCACTGCTCTCCAGCTTGGCTGCGGGAGGCTCAGCCATAATGACTGACGCTGCTCTGCAATTATGCACTTTGCAGGCCTCTGATGAAAGCACTTTAGAAATATTATACATTCATCTGTAAGTAAAATAAAATCTACTGGAGTGGTATTTTGCTCTTTTCTTCTCTGGGTAAATTCCACATCATTTATTACACTATATTTGTACGTATTTCCCCAGTACATTCTTTCCTTCAGAAATTCATATTTAAAATGCCATATAAATAAAGTATCTTCTCCAAATATTTGTAGAGGGATTAAACGTGGCACATGGTGTTATTAAAGCATCAAAACTATTAGTGGCATAGACAGCCTGAACAAATTACACCACATAAATTTCAAGGGTTTCTTCGAATTTAATGGCCAATAAAAGAGCAAAGCTGCCCTGAAACAGAGAGGAAACTCGTCCACAAGCTCACCAGGTCTAGAGAAGGTTTTCCAAACAACAGGATCCAGCCCATCCCTTCCTGTCTCAGCACTGAGAGAGGGCTCACTGCTGACCCATCCCCCACTGCTAGGTTGAGGCAGTGGGTTTGCTTTTCCCTTTAATTCCTCCTTGTTAAATTTTACCTTCAATCCACAGAGGTTGAAAGCCCATGTTTCCATGGCTGCCTGTCAGCCTGCTCTGGGGCAGAGTTCCTCATGTGGGGCAAAGCCAGGTTGCTCAGAAACCCCTCAGAGCTGAGCCTTCCCCACAATCTTATATCACTCAGCACACATTTCAGCAGTGCTGTGCCCATCCTGCCACAGCTAGACTGATAATACCACAGAAAAATATAAAACCCAATGGCACTTGAAAGAAAATTTCTCAAGCAACATTTTGGAATTTCCCAGAACAGTATGTTTTCATTTTGAGATATTTTGATGTCAGCTTCACTTAGCCTCAGCCCAGGGCTAGAGCCTGCTCTGTCAGCAATGCTGTGGGTTGGTGCTCCTCAGTCAGCTACTGCCAAGCTCTCCATCACATGGAGGGGGGGTTTTATCCCTCCTTTGTGGAGGAAAAATCAATTTCTTTCAAATGAAATTCGGTTTTGCTGTGCTCTCTCTCATCTCCCCTAATTAAAAAAAAATATTACAAAAAAACCCCACACCAAAAAACCACAAACAAAAACAGAAATAGGATTTTAGATTCCATGGTACAGAGAAACCCAGGCTGCTGTAGGGCTCCTGTCCCTTGCCCCAGTTGAGGCATCCTTGGTCCGGCTGGACCATGGAGGGAAGTGTCAAGGTCCATGGAATGATTTTAAACTGACAGAAGACAGTAGGACATTAGCTATTAGGAAGAAATTCTCTACTGTGAGGTGATGAGGCCCTGGCACAGGTTGCCCAGAGAAGTTGTGGATGCTCCATCCCCAGAAGTGTTCTGGGCCAGGTTGGATGGGGTTTTGAGCAGCCTGGTCTGTGGAAGGTGTCCCTGCCCATGGCAGGAGGTTGGCACTGATGACCTTTAGGTCCCTTCCAAGCCAAACCATTTTATGATTCTGTGGAGAGGGGGACAGGGGAATGTGCCACCAGGGAGAGCTGCAGCTGGCCCTGCCCTGGCCCACCTCTTTCACCTGAGCACACCAGGCCTTACCATGTCTGTCAGCGCGTGGGCAGACCCGACGAAGACTGACACAACCTGGAAGAAAAGCAAGAATCAAGCGTGCTTTTTCCTGTCAGGTAAAGGGGCTTTTCCAATGCCTGTGTTTTGCAAAAATAAAAATAAAAATAAATTTAAAATGCCTTTACCTTGTCCTTCTCAAAGCGAACCACATCCCTGGCACAGGGGACTCTGCCTTTATCCCAGTTGGAGGCAGTTTCAAAATTGGTGTTGGGGATCCACTGCTTGTACACAGCAGCAGTGGCAGCTGGGAGGGAACAAAAAAACCAGTTTAACCCAGTACATGGGAAACACCAGGAGCCTTCTATGGGACGTGCTTTAGGATGGCTTGGCATTTTTAGGCCAGATTTGGGGATTTTCCACCCAAGAGCAGCTCCTGCATTGTCCCAGCTGTGCAATCACAGCTTTTCTCTACATGGGGGATTTTTTTCTTGCTGGGTAATGGTTTTAGCCACCCAGACAGGAAGAGAAACAAGGGACAAACACTCAGCAGGCAGACAGAAGGCAGGAAAGTGTCCTGCAGGCAAAGGGTAAGAATGACATACACCTGGTAGTTAAGCAATCCTTGCAGGGGGTTTTGTTGTCACTCAGACTAATTAAACAAGATTCCTCAACCTTCAGTTTCCAGAAGTACAGAGTGGGCATGCAGAGCCGGGATACCACTGAGACATGGGAAGAGAAGAAAGGGCATTTGCTATGGGACATGTAGCACAAGTACAGGCTGGTTTCATGTGTTTGGAGCTGGAGGGGGAGGATTCAATGGTGTTCTTCACCCTGAGGCATAAACATATTGGGAAACGGGGTTCTTCCCCTTGGGGTTTCCTGGGACAGTGGCAGTCCTGCCCTTGGGGCCCCACAGAGATGAGCCTGCTGGCCAGGACATGGCAGAGGGGGTTTCACTCTGACCTCTCTGATTGCACAAGCACAGCAGAGCAGCCTCCCAACCTGACACTGCCCAGGCTTGGCTGGGGCATGCATGTTCAGCTGAAGATGAATGAATCTCCAGCAGCCTGAATTAAATGGCTTCAGGCAAGTGAGTATGAGACAGAGAAAATGACAAAACCCCTCTCTTTTCCCCCTTTTAATGGATCATCTTTTCTGTAGGAGAAAGACCCAGAAAATTACAAAAAACGTAAGAAAGTCCGTGGTGGAAGGGACTGGGGCACTGGAGAGGGAATACTGGCCGAGCGTGGGGCGGGAGGGGCTCTGGATGCGAGGCACAGAGCCTGAGCCCGGCTGCTCCAGATGAGGGGGTGCCATGAGGCTGCAGGGGCTCTCTCCGCACACAAGGATCACCTTGAGGTGTAATACACGCTGTTTTACTCTGCCAGGGGCTCTGCTGAGACCGCTGGCTGTAGTAGCCATCTCCAGGTGAACAGGAAACGATGTATTTTTAACCAGAAGGAAAAGTCCTGGAGCCCAGGTACAAGGCGCAGAGGGGCTGTGGATGCCTGAAGGAGCCCTCAGGCAGAGCGAACACACCCATGCCGTGTCCTCTTTCAAACCCTCCGAGAGGGAAAAAAGACATTACCGGGGGTTTAGAAGTGGAGCCAAGCAGCTGCTCGCAGTGTTCTGGCGTAAACACCTTGCTGGCTCAGAGCAGAAAAGAGCTTAAGAAGGAAGAAAAGGCCCCCAGACAGTAATGGCAAGTTGTTCCATCCTCGCTGCGGTTCCCTCGTGAGCCTGGCGGCCCGGGAAGCTGCGGAACGGAGAGGTCAGAGCTCTGAAGGGAGAGGAAAGGCTCGGCCAGCCCCATCACACCAAGCCCCCATCCCGCGGGCTCACAGCCGGGCACAGCCCGGAGCCGGCTCCGCATCCCACTCGCCTGCAGGTTAATCCCTGTGCCCCACCGCACTCCTGCAGCCTCCCGAGCCCTGGGAATATCCGTGTGCTTTTAAATCGGCCCCGTCTCCCGGGAAGCGCAGTCCTTGAACATCAAAGCCGCACGCATATTCCACAGGGAGCGCGTCCCGCAGCGCAGCGCTGCTCGCTGCCCATGGGAGGCTCCGCACGGCCATCCCAGCCGCAGACCCTGCCTGCCTTGCCGTGTCCGGCTGGAAATGCCCTCTCCCGTTTGCCTCCAGGTACGCTGGGAGTGACAGAGCCTGCAGCTCTGCTCCGAGCCAGGGCTGCCGGGAGCACAGGCGAGATGCGGAGGTCGCCCAGCGCTCAGCCCTGCTCGCCACGGCGGCCGGGCCCTGGCCGTACTCACCGAGGAGCTGCAGGATGCCCAGGAGGAAGAGCAGGCGCTCCATGTGGCAGCCGGCTGCCATCCCTGGGCTCGGCGATCCCTGCCCCGCTGGACCTTGCACCTTCCCGGGCACGTGATGGGCTCATCCCGGGAGGCCGCAGGGAGTCAAACACAACGGGAGGCAAACATCAGCACCAGCACCAGCCTTGCTCTGTTCCAGAAGCGGGCTCGCGCTCAGCTCCTTTCCCGATCTCCCTATTTCCTTGGCATCCACTGGGGATCCAAGAGAGCCACCGAGGAAGGGGCTGGGGAGACAGAAGTGGGGCTCGCCCCCGCTTGGCTCACCTGAGCTCGCCACCCACACTCCCCCCGCCCGTGCAGGTCCTGCTCAGGGGGCTCGGGGTGAACACGCTGCAGGCACATCCCACGCCACTCTCCCCTGCTGAACAGCGGCCACCTGGTAATTACTAATAATGGCCTCCGTGTATTTTCAATTAGCTTGCTTGGAAGGGAGCAGTTCCCAGCCACGACTCGTAATTGTACTTTGGCCACCAGCTGATTTGATCATTACCCGGCAGCGCCAGCACAGCCCCACGCTGCTCCCGCGGCGGCTGCCGGGGCTGCTGGCAGCGGCACCAGTGCATGGGGATGCAGCGGGAGGGGGGACGGCACCGTCCCAGTCGTCTGCCACAGCATGGAGCAGTGCTGCATGCCAGCCAGGCCCCGTCTTTGCCGAGGGTGTGTTGGGAGCAGAAAAGGACGGGGGGAGAGCATGGACGGTGGCAGAGGCTCTTACCAAGGAGAGAGCTGTGGGGCTCAGCTGGCACTGGTACAGCAGGGCAAGGGCAGAAGATGGGTGAATGCAGGTGTTTGCTAGAGGCCAGGAAGAGGCTGGAGAAGTTCTTGGAAGAGTCATCCAGTGGAAGAAGAGACCGCAAGAAGCCCTCACCTGACACCAGCAAGGATTTAGGAGCGCAGGAGTGGGTTGCAAGCCATCCCCATCCCACCATTTGTACTCCCCTTCTTCCTAGCTTCCAACTTGGCAGACAGACTGAGGTGCCAGGACAGAAAGCTCCTTAGAGCTGCAGCTCTAAGCTTGGGCGTCAGCCAAAACACAGTCAGCACTTTCTGCCCAGGGAGCTCGATGCTGAGAGATGTCCTCGAGGTGAAAGGCTCCTGCACTCTAATTACCACTCACAAATCTCTCCTAGGGGACTCTCGGGGTGAATGCTGGCTGCAGTGAGATGTCCTGTATTTTAATAGAGCAGGGAAAAAATTATAAATCACTGATACTTGGCAGTAAGACAGAGAGCTTGGAGAAAGGACTGCAGTGTGCAGAGGGCAGGTGCACACTTGTCTGTGGCCTCAGCATCCTGCAGCACAGCCAGGATGGGAGAAACTGCTCATGGGACCCTGCACAGAGAGCAGTGCCACAGTGTGCTGGGATGTGCTCCCACTGCAGCTGCTGCTTCTCGGTGCTGCCTGTCCCACAACTTGATTTAAAATGAGCTGATATTCATCTGGCAAGCAGGCAGTGGTCAAAAATCCCCAATCTGCCCATGAAACCCTTCTCAAGGAAGGACTGTCCCTGCTCCAGCATTAAGGTAGGACAGGACAGGGTAGAAATTCTGGCAAATCTTATTACTGGGGCCAGGTGCTCATTGCAGCATCACTGAATAACCCAGTCAGAACAGCCTGGCCCTCGCTGTGGGTCTCTCCCCATGGCTGGAGCACACTCCTCTCTATCCCAGCTTTTGTTGGTGCTACTGTCCCAAGATGCTGCTGTGACCTGGGGACAGGCACAATGGAAAGCTGTACAGGAGCAAGGTTTGGGTCAGGTGGTTACAGGGAGAGTGAAACAAAGTTGAAAGGAAGGAGAAATCAATCCCCAGAAATTAAAGCATCTGCCCTAATGCACAGATCAGCACATTGTACTCCTTGCTGCCTGCCTGTCCTTCTGCTCCCCTGTGCTGGCTGCCCACAATGCCCGTGGGGGAGGCAAGAACATCACCACCACAGAGGGGAAACAGCACTCTGGATGCTTGACCTTCCCAGCATTGACTTATAAACGTGCATCAAAGCCAAAAACACTGTTCCCCTTAGCCAGCCAGCACAGTTGCTTCCTAAAGCCCTCCAGGGACATCAGCACCTCTCAAAATTTCCCTGTTGTACAACTGCATCTTTCCTCACCACTTAATGTTGTATCCTGCAACACAAGGGACTTTCCCCAGTATGAGTGCTCAGATCCAGCACTTTGCATCTGGAAAGGGAGCCTGGGGCTGAGCACAAAGCAGTGATGGTGTGGGCATCAGGCCCCAAGCCCCCCACAGGCACACACCTCCAAACAGCCAAGCAGCAATGGCACCATCCCCAGAAAGTCATTAAGAGTATGGAAAAATTATTCTGTGGTAACCATATCACATACCATGGCTTCAAACAGAGAGGGGAAGGCAGAGAGGTGTGCCAAAATCTGGCTCCAAATCCAGAGGCATTGTGTACCCAGGCACACAATGTTTGCCAGTCTCCTTGGCACAGGGCAGCATTGCTGAAGGTTTAAATGTGAAGCTAATCTTAAATAAATGAGAAATGCCCTGGCAGGTGACAACCTCTCTAGCTGTTATCTATCTCATGGCTGCCTTTATAGCAGGCAGCCCCTAGCATCAACCAGAGAAAATCCCCACGTGGGATGTCCTTCAATTTAAACAACAAAAAAAAAATAGTCTTGGGTGCAGCAGCACCATCTATAATGGCAGAACCAATCTCTGGTGGCAGAGGAGCTGTGCATGCTGCTGGGAGAGGCAGGCCTCAGCTCCCTCATTTCAGGGCTGGTCAGGAGCTGAAGCTGAATATCCAGTCAAGTGGTGGAGTTAAATCCCTCTGTGGAGCTCCACACCAATTCAGCAAGAGGAACTCACCCAGCACTTACAGGCCTCCAGCAGCCACACAGTCACCTTACCCTCAGGGCAGCAAGGCAGGAGCAATCTCTGGAGGGGATCACATTTGATCTCAGAGCTACCTGGAAGCCACACTCCAACCCACTTCTTATCTTGTAGTGTGAAGCAGAGAAACAAGAGCTTCCTGCCAGGGGTGTCCCCAAGGAGCAGCTACAGATGAGAGCTGTGAGCAGCCAGGTTTGCTGCACACTGGAACCAGCCCACTCCATCCAGCTCTGTGCATGGCTGGGATTTCTTTTTACCTTGAGAAAACTGAAACCTTTCCCCAGCCATCACTGCCTAGCCCAGGGACGCCTGCTGAAGGGGCCACGGCTGGGGACAGGCTCTCACCTCGCCTGTGTCCCTGCAGGCTGATGGCACAGGGCAGATGGCAGATGCCATTTCTACCTGCCAGACAGAAGTATTGGGGAGAAATCCAAGTAATTCCTGCAAAGCTTCTGCTTTGGCACAAAGCAGCCATCGAGTGTCCACGGCAGTGTCTGCAGACAGCTCCCACCTCCACTCAGAGAGCCACGCTGCCAAAACACAGCTGCGACCAAACCAGCTGTGCCCAAACACTGCTTCACCCAAGGTGCAGCCTGCAGGGCTGAAATCAGTCCCTGAGGTCTCTTCTGTGTTTGCCAGCCCAGCCAGTGGGAATTCAGTTCCTGGCTTGGGCCATTTCCCATTCTTGTGAGCTTACAGAGCACACCAGAGCATGTGCTGAGGCCCAAAAGGTTCACTGCCAAAGACCCACTTGAAGGAGAAGGAGATCTGGGTGGACTGAGCCTCCCCAGGTGCCATGTTTGTCAAGGGGGGTAGGGAAGATCCTTGGGCTTTCACCTGTTTTGGCCAAACAACAAGCCAGACACGTTACTTGACAGGAACAGCCTCCAGGGCTCAATCCAGGCATGCAGGAAGGAACCACACAACTGACTCACGAAATAACTCACTTTGGGGGAAGGGTTGGGGGAAATCACCTCTTTCACCACTTGTTTTGATCACTGGATATTTCCCCATTCCTCAGACAATTCCAGGACTTGGTCACATTGAAGCAAACAGGGAGCAGGATACACAGAACTGAACATTTTGAAAACCTCTGACTTCTTACCAGACAGCAAGCAAACCCAAGGTGTGAAACTCTGGAAAACTTCCCAAAAAACTTTAACCCCCGCCCCTGTAGTTCTTCAAGAGATAGCCCTAGAAGCAGATCCAGGCTCTGGCAGTTCCTGTCAGCCAGCACCCTCTGTAGCCCCGGGGCTCCTCGCTCTGCTCTCCCAGGCTGCTTGGTGCTCCCAGAGCTGGCACTCTGCTCCTGTCACCTTCAGTACCAGATGGTCAGCTGGGGGAAAGCACCCCACAAAGCTGACAGTCACCTTGTCACCTTCTGGGACCTGGCATGAAGCAGAAATCTTTTATAAAGCCTCACTGGAGCCAGGAAGGGCACCACGTGTCATTTTAATTATGATTCTTTGCTGGGGGAGGAGGAATAGGGAGGTGAGGAGAGAATTAAAATTTGCCTTCACATTTAAAGCAATTTGTTTCCTCTCTGCTGATCCTGCTGCTTAGTAATGATGGGAGTGTAACATCTGAGCAGCACCAAGCTCCCCAATTTGGGAGGAGGAGTCTCCTCCTCAGAGGACTCCGCTGGAAGATAACCCACTTCATTAAGACAAGGAAGCTCACCTCCCCTTCACGCTCCACAGCAGATATGAAGAGCTTCAGGCAGTGCAGCCTCAAGTGCCAGTGGAAAAGCTGATGAGCAGGACAGCTGGGGCCAGAGCATCCAGAGTCACACACAGTGACTGCTTCCAGCAGCAAAGGGAACATCCACCTCAGCACAGCCTGCACGGCGTGAAGATGGCACCTCTTAGCCCCCCTCCCCTCTCACCATGCCCACCTGCCTGCATTTGCCTTTTCTCTGGCATCCCCATTTTATCAGGAGAAGGCACTCGGCTGCTCAGCACTTGCAGGCTGCCTGTGTGGGACAGTGGGATGTGGGATGTGCTGCTAGGTCGTTCTCACGTTCCAGTGCCAGCAGAGTAGTGGTGGCTTCTGCCAAGAGTGCTGCCTTGTGTCTGAGCAAGGCAGGACAGTCCCGCATTGCTAAACACAGCACTGCCCCTGCAGGGATGGGAAGGAAGGGAGCTGCAGTCTCAGTGAGAGAGGGGTGGGAGGGACAGTAGGGAAGAAACAAGTGTGGTGCTCAGTAGAAGTTGCATGCTCCATACAACACCGCAGGGGATCAGAGTTTTCATCCCTAGGCTGAATCTGAAACGAAGTGGAAATATTGCTCCACACAACCCAGAACTGTCTGGTGTTTTTACAGACTGCATCATGGTCTGTGGCTTCAAGCACACACCTGGCATGCGGTTCTGAGCTGAGAAGAGTCAATAATGGCACAAGAAAAAAAATAAGAAATCTACATCTTTAGACATTTAAGCTATGCTTCAACTCTCCCACAGCTCTTTGGGGAAGCACTGTACCACACACGCATGAAAAGCCATCCCATTTATTTATTTACTCTGCACAAGGGCTCTGATGTTAGGATGAACACCATCGCCTGGTTTATTCCAAGAGAGTTAGCACATGGAAAATAGGAAGTTATGACAGAAATTATGGGAAGTTACCTGTACAAAGGATGGGAAGTGCCACAGTAAACTCTACTGGGTGCATGAGCCCAAAGCACAGAACAGCCAAGCAGTGTCACAGGATGCACCCTGGCCATCTCCAAGTCAACAGCAGTCATTCAAATTCAACACACCAGGTTTTTTTAAAAAATATGATTTCCTACTTATTTATTTTTCCTTTAATAACACAGTTTAGCATTTCAGAGTTCAGCATTCTACACTCTTACACACTGTCCTTGTTTATTAGCATTTAAACACAAAAAGACAGCAAGACCTCCAAACACAAATAAATACAAAAAACACAATATACAGTAAACTGAAATACAACATATAATAATGCTATTGGGAAATTAAGACATGTTGCTAATTCCTCTTTTTATTATTATTTTAACAACATGGTTATTGCTGAGCAATAAATTATACATTTTAAAATTGTTTTTCCCCCTAAAAGAAAAGGACGAGAACCACTGGTTACCAGATCACTTGCACTGTATCCTTACAGCTATTGATAATTAAGACAGGCAGAATATACACAATCAAATGAGGCTGGCCTTCTTTGGTCTTTGTTTTTGATCATAAAACTGAACACAAGTGTACCGTTCACTGAAGAGTATGAGATTAAAGAAATGGATACACAAGTTTCAAACACATTAATTTGTACATTATTCTCATTCACTGATGTCTTTTCCATAGATAGTTCTCACAGAATTTCTTGGAAACAAATGTCAGCTTTAGTTTTCCCGATTATTATGTTGCTCCATGCATCTTAAAGGTTATCCTACTTGTCTAAGAGAAATGGACCTACATTTAGCCCATCATCTCCTAATGGGGTATTTTTTCACAGCTCTCTAGTCACCACTAATTCATTGGAGTTTTATTCCTTGTAGAAAAAATCCTGAACTTCCCCATTTTTTTTTTCTCTAAAACTGAAAAAAAAAAAAAAAAGGTATCAACCAAACAACAGCTACAAGAAAAACAAAACAGGTGGATCACACGATGCATCAGCAACGATGGAAGCTTGTACCTTCCCATTCCACAAGTACAGATTACACAACTCTCTGCCAGTGATGCAGGTCATAGTTGGAAGAGGTGTCCTTTCAGGTGCGAGCTATATTCAAATACAAAGCTCGGAACACTACGCAAGAAAATGACCTTTACGAATGATAATGCTGGTTTATCTCAGTAACCCTTAGACAGAGTCAAATTTTATCACGACGCATCGCACTGCCAGCAATGGAGCGTGTGAACACCGGCATTGCTAAGAAGTTAAAAAGTCCTTGCAGAACTGGCAACCAAATTAAAAGCTTAGTTCCAAAGGACCAAAAACACAAACACCACATAGAGACAACAAACCCTTCCCAGAACGGGTAGGTTAGTAAGCCACAGAGTTGGGATCCAGATTTGAATTCCACATCAAGTCTGGGATGTTTGAATCCAGGGTTTTGGTTCAGGTGCTTCTCTGTGAAATTCAGAACTTATTTGAACCCTAAGGAACTAATCCTAACTTGGAGGGAAAATAATGAAAAAACACAGCCTAGTATCTACACTGACATCATGAAATGGAAGACAGAAGCTGCAGTCTTGACCATATATTAGAAGAGAAACAGGAATAGTCAGATCCCTTATGTGTTGTGTAACTTTACTCTTCTAAATCTTAAGAGGATGTCCCTGAATCAGCAGTCCAAAGTTTTCCACAACCTTCCTATCTGGTGCTTCTCTGCAAAGGCCTGGATTAAGAGGCAAGAAAGAACAATTAAGCCCTCCAGATTTTGGTTTACAGAAAAAGGGAGAAAGCCCCACAAGAAAGAAATGGTCAGTCACACTGACTGGTAGAACAAAGATGAGCCCACTTCACTGTACAATGGTATTCTCCCTCAGTGAAGAGGAGCATCAAACGAGACTGGTTTTGTTGGATGACTGTGAACAAACAGAGCAGGACACACGTTTGCTGCTGTTACTCACACTGACACACTGTGCTGGCCTTCACTCCACACGTCTGGGCCACCACGCGTGTACAACCCCAAATCACGACAGCTTGTTTGTTTAATTCTAGCCCTTACTGTCCTGATGTGGGTCTTCAGGGTATGTCAACTTATTTTCCAGTTCCTTTAAGGGACAAATGCATTAAAAGAGCAGAACTTTGTGATTCAGAGATAACACTAGGGAACTGGTACCTCTCATTCAGTTCTGGCTCCAGGAGATTCCTTTTGTGACTCTGGGCAAATCACTTCACACCTCATCTTTGATTTCCTTGTTCCAAAAAAGAGAAACAGCACTTGCTGTACACTGCACACAGTAATAAAAACTATTCTCAGATTAAACTGCCAAACCAATCTTTTTTATTGCAGTAGCTTTGACTCCTAGGTCAACCAGAATATCAAGGTATTGATTGAACAGGACAGGAATTCCAGGGAAGAGGTCCAGATGTTTTTTATCATTTTTTGTTCCAAATGAGAGGAAATAATTTGCACTCAAAAAGTTGCCCATCACTATAGTTAAAATACAGGAATCTCCAAATTATCAGAGCATGAGAAAGAACATGTGTCCTAAATCACAATTCAAAGTCTTCAGAAAAGCTAAACAAAGTGTTTGCTACATACAGGTCTTCAAACCTGAAAGATATGAATCAAAGTTTGCCCTTAGCCAAGATCCTCCCTTAGCAGCAGCAAGTTATATTTGCACCAATTGATCAAGTAAAACTTGGAGGAAAGGGTTTTTTCATCACTTCTACATAAAGAAAAGACTTTGCATATTTATGTGCATGCATGTCTGTGTGTATATGTATGTACCTACACACATAGAAGTAATTTACAGAGCAAAATCTAAGAGATTAGGTATGCAACCCAAGAATTTCCCCCCTCACCTATCTGTATATTTGCATAGTTAAATCATATCAAAGGCATCAATACTGCAGTCATGTTTTTCACTCTTCTGCAGTGCAGGCAACTTTCCTTGTCACTCCCTACACACTTCTCTGTCTTGGACCAAAGAGCACCAGTTTTTTAAAAACTAAACAAAATATCAACAGACACCCTGCACTGTTGGTGAAATGCCTATCCCAGATGATGGAATACAGATACAAATAGGTGGTAGCTTTTAAATTCCACCTCAGCAAGCCGTAATTGTGGCAAGCTGAGGAAACAGAAGCAATACAATCACAACCTAGCATTCATGGGTAAAACACTTAAATCCCAGCTAACACAAATCTTAATCACCTTTGCATTTGAGAAATTCACCAGGCACAGAAACAGGCACATATCTTCATCTTTCCTTTTCCAGGAAAAGGAAATAAACTGCATTTCTTTTTTTTTTTTTTTCATATTTTTAAAAATCTAGCGTGTTTTTTCCATCAAAAATATGCCATTCACCATTCCCTTTTCCTATTGCACATTCTCTTTGTGAAGAACAACATTTACAGTACAAGGCTGAAACCAACATTGCATATTGTAAGTCAGCAGTTGAAGGTGTACCGTGTAGACAGTAACTGAAACAAGACCCCAATTAATTAGCTCAGAGAAGAAATGCAGACATGGTCATGCATCATAATTGCAGGTTGGTCTTTAAACACCCAAATAGTTTCATCCTGTTTAGGAGTCAAGACTTTCTAGGCAACAGGCGCACTCACTCCGTGCTGAGGAGTGCACACAAAGGGCAACATCCAGATTGTCACACACTGGAATCTCCCTAGAGGAAGCTGGAAACAGAAGAGGTTTGTGCACAACTTGGAGTGCCACCGTGAAGAAAGAACACCAGCAAGAGACTTCAGCTGTGTGCTGCTAAGAATTACTAAGCCGAGGACAATATGGTTCCACTGAACAAAGTCTGTTCAAAGTAATGCAAATACTCTGGGACCCCCTGGCAACAGTGGCACCCCGCAGGAGTTTGCCATACAGGGTGTTGTCCCGTGAATCACTTTAAACAGACAGCCCCTAGAAAACTTTGGATATCTCAGTCAGGAACAAAGAGAAAAAGGATAAAGGGCATTTCAGCGATGAGAGAAACAGTTAAATAACTTAAAAGTGTTGAGTAAAGCACCAGGTATCTTTTCCTTTCAACTTAGAGAATATACAGTGGCCTTGTTTTCACAAAATGCTACATACTCCTTGCTGGAAAGCAGAGGAAACCGATTTCTATGTACACAGTAAGAACTCTACAGAGATGGCCTGTGAGTTCTGCGGAGAAAGGGGTGTTACAGTCAAGGCTTCAGGTATTCCACAGCAGGCGGTGTCTACATTTGTGTAGCAAGATCCTGGATTTCACAGTACGCAGGGTTGGCAAACTGGAAATTCTCTGGCAGCTTCATGTAGTTTTAAAAAATAAGTGCAGTAGGCCTCCGTTTTATTAACTGTGATAAAAAGCACATATGCAAAAATATTTTTATATCGATAGCACATTACTGCATTATAAAAGCTGCCCAAGTGAAGCTGAAGATTCTGGCAGCTGGTGCTTTTGGCACTTGGGAGATGTGGAAAGCAGCATAGAGATCTGTGAAATACAACAGTGACTGATGTTTCTGCTACAGTGATCGGCATTTAGATAGTTAGCAGTGTTCATATTTAAACTTCTCTGTGAAGTTTCTGAGTCAATATCCCACCAAGACGAGATATTCAGATCTCTTAAAGCTACTAGTTTAGGCTGTGCGCAGACTCAGGAAGACTTCCCTATTGGTTTACACATTCGCATGTTTCAAAGTCCTCTTTCAATCACCAAGGCTGGAAATGCTTTTTTTCCTCCTCTTTTAAAGAGCTTGGATTTAGAAGCGCAATTCTGTCACAGAAGTTGGAAACTGTAGTCACAAATCTGCAGAATATGCTGGGCCCTGCTTATACTCGAAATCTCCTCCAAGTCCCAGATTGAAACAGGATATAAACTGTTTTGAGATGGCCAAACGGTTTCATTTAATTTTATAAGACATGCATTAGCAATGGGAGGAGAGTCCTTTGGACATTTCCACTTGGGAATCCTGTTTTCAGTAAAATTCTGTGATGCACAAACACAAAAGCTCAGCTGCCTACATTCACAATTATTAAAATGACACAAGTCGAGCGAACCTTCGCCCTAAAGCGTAAGTGATGGGTTTACTTATGCAGCCTGCATAAAACTGCAAGTGCCATACAGTTATATCTAGAGATATAGATGCAGGTATATCTCTAGATATTTATCTCTTGTGCAGAACATCCTCCTTCTGTGCTAGAAATTAAATGCTAGCACGTGCCTCCATATTTGAGCTTGCACCTGTTGACAGCCACGTACCATAGAGGGAGTACAGTACCCGGACAATGGAAGGCAAGAAAAGGAAGACAAGTTGCTGCTGACAGTCAGCAGCAGGCAGTATTCTAGCAGGTGCCTGGAAAACCCATGAAGACCACTTAGCATGCATTGTATATCCATAAATACTTCTTGCAGGCACTGTGTGTGAAGGCACAGCCAAAAAAGACAACGGCAAAGACAAGCTGAAGTACAAAGGCATGAATTCAACTGCACCTTAGACAAAAATTGTGACTATGCCTCAAAAAAGCAGAAAACTGAGACAGCCTGACATTAAAGGCTGAGATGCAATAGTTTTTTTTTCAAGCCCGTGAAGGCTGGAAACACAGTGGTGCAATCCTGCTCTGCTGAAGCGGGATTTTAAAGAGCACCACAGTCAGGCTGTGTTTCTGGACTTGCTTGTCACAGGCTATTAAATAGAAGCAGATGAACACAGCAGGTTGCAATCAGCATGTTTCAGGGCTAGCAAATGCTTTCCACTACAGTTCAGGCTGTTACAAGAAAGAAGCCCATGCATTCCCCATTAGGATGCTTGTCTGCTATGAGAAGCTGCCACGAGCATCCCTATTCACAGCCCCAGAGTTCTCAGATGGATTCGTTTCAAGTGATGCCACCTTACAGCCACAGGCATGAGAGGAAAAATGTTGCCTGCCTTCACAGTGGCCATGGAGACTGTCTAGTCCAAGCTCCATAGGAGCACTGAGCATAACGTTTTGGCACCTCAATAGCATGGATTCCACCGTGGCCAAGTCATAGAAGCTGCAGAAGCCAAAGGAGAGGGCTTTGGCTTCTGTTTTGTACATTGCAAGGTACCTAAGGGCTCTGAAGACAAGGCTAAACATTATGCCTGAAGTCCAATTAAACTACCATTTCAGATATCAGAATTAATCTGAATAAAAAGCTATGGTTTATAAGCAGCACAGCACATCTAAGGCACATGTATGCATGCAAGCCACCATCACTGTATTAAGACATTGCTGGTTTGTCTTGAAGCAATGGCTGCTAGTACAGAACAAACATAGAGGCTTTTTTCAGCACTAATCCTCCTCCCCAATACTGAAAATACTATATACTGCTGACAGCATAATGTGCAACATATATAGCTTGATTGGAAAGCATGGGGCAGAACTTTAAAAAATGTACAGGATTCCGTTTAGAACTCCAAAGTTCAACAAATGCCCTATTTTAGGGTGAAAACAATTATAAATCTGATAATGATGCACAGCATCCATGAGTGATTTTTCCTTAATTTTGAAATAGTGTCATTAACTACGACATATATTGTAGGTTTACATTTCTAAAGAGAAATAACAGAATTGAATAGTTTTTTTTTCCTATCACAAGTGATAACCAGTGTTTGATATTTTCTATTTTTTCTTCCAAGAAATATCAGTCTATCAACAGTTTTAAAATAAAATGTTTTCTGTAACAATAGAACTTTAAATAAAAATATGATTTTGATTCAGATACTTTTGAGAAGACATGGATACTTTTCCAAGATCTTCTTCTGACAAAGTAATTATTAAAACAGAGACCAGATGAGGCCTTAAAAAGACAATATACTATATTTCAGACAAGATTGCACCTCAGTTTTTCAAAGAATACCATAATTGCAACATTACTTCATCTTCTTTTAACATGCTGACAGTTTCCAGCTAGCCCACGTGTGAAGGGTTTTTCTTGTACTCTAGCTTAAAAGAAATAAAAGTCAGTAATCGATTCAGCACATACTGTATATGTCTTTCCACCTCCAATTGACTAGATCATTAATAAGTTAAAAAAAAAATATCTCTGACCATAATCACTATCCTGATGAGGGGTAAGTGATTCTTCAGAGCTCAAGTGTTGCTAGTTCTATTAAAAAATATACCATGGTATGATTTCTTAATGTGTTGCTACTTTCGCAATTGGACCCTATGCAGTTATGCCTTCAAACTCTTCCACTGTTCCACAAGGTGGTTCTGTGAGCTTTAGGACCTCTGATTGAAGACAAACTGATATAAAACCCCCAAACGGAGTTGCCTTCTGTTTAATCCGCCTCCCCCAGTGTATGTCAGGGGTCTGGTAGATCCGATGTATCCACTATGACTTTAATAAAAATAGTATCATCTTTAATATACGTTCCATTCTCTAGAACAGTTTGAGCCACAAAGACTGGGCAGCCAGATGCAATGTTCATTTCTCCAGTTGGCTTCTTGAAACTGCTGCTGTTTGGATCTGGCTTGAAAGCATCTCCCAAGTGGCGTCGAGACGGTCCCTGATCCATGAGCATGAGAGTCACTTTCTGCTTGAAGGGCCAAGGAAGCAAAGCATCGTATTCTCCACGCATTATGACAAAAAACAGAGACAAGTGCGTCCCCTTCCCCATGCCATCTCCGTTCAGGTAAACCCTGGCACACATCTTGTAGCCAAAGTATCCAGTATAAAAGGGTTGGCTGTACAAGGACAGAGTCTTGCCCATGACTGCCTCTTGCTTCCGACGTTTATAGTCTCGGATTTTCCAGATCAGCACCCCGTTGTAACTGGCGGTCTCCAGGACCTGGAAGCGGAGGTCCATGTCAGCCAGCCGGATGTCGTGGACGCTCAGCATCTGATCGTGCCTGCTCAGCTGGGTCTCCAGCAGGCCTGGCAGAAACACAAAGGATGGGCGTGAGAAACCTGCCGGTTACTAAAGATTGCAAAAATCAATCACCAGTGCTGCTGCTGTGTAGGAAAACACCTTCCTCCCTGAGAACCAAAGCGCATTTGGCCACTGATGAAGCCATTTCTACAAGCTCTAATCTGGTTGCTGGTATTTAGGTTAGCTGGGGTTTTTACAAACATGGGTGTTAATTGTCCATGCAGTAAAAGTCAAATACTCAAATCACCTAACATATTTTTCCTGGTCACTAAACAGTATAGCTAGAGGCTTCCATTTTTTGAAAGGAGACTTGACAGCATTATCTGTAGATTGCTGTTTAGCAGGTAAGACCTTGGAAACATTTACACATCCTATGTAATCTCTCTGAAATTCAGAAGCATTCCTGATCACTCAGAACTTTCTTTTTAGGCACTATTTGTCTCAGAAGCACAGTGCTGTTTCAATGTCTAAAGTTCTTCATAAAAACACAAAAAAATTCAAGCTTCGATCTGTATTACATGGATATTTATTTAGATTGGAGGGAGGGCTATGTTTTCGGGGTTCCCTTTTCCTTTCACGTTACTCTTTTGTTTTGTTACTGGCAAAATTGGCCAACACCCAATACTGAGAAGCAGATGAATTCATAAGGCAAGCTTATTTTATATAGGTCTATTTAAATGTTCTTTGTCACAATCATTGAAACATTTGATCTACACCATTCTGCTGAATTCTAGCCTTTATTTAGAAGCACAATAACCTTATTCTTAAGCAGATCTCAGTTTTCTCAGGATCAAATACACCTGTCTAACAGAATCAGGATGGGTGGTTTCAGGTGGATAACCATACTGATCCATTCACAGGGGAGAAGAATAGTAAAAGATGTCAATATACCAAGACTATATTTAAAGCAGTTGCTGAAAGCTATTCGCTATCAAAGATCAATTGAGAAACTGTTTCTAATGAGCTAACAATGCAGCCAAGACAAGAGTCAATAAAACAAAACAGAAGACAAGAATTAAGCCTAAGAAAAAGCATGGAAGCAATGCCACACCATCATAAAATGAAATATGCAATCTCCTATCAAAAACCAGAAGAATCAGCATTATTGATGTTTCCATACAGAAGTCACAACGGGGGTTCCACTCAAGGGACACTGTTTCCCTCTCAACAGCACCTCAGCCACTGTGCTTGCACTCACTTGTGTTCCGAGCTCCTTGCCCTGCAGTTTTATCAACACTTTCCAGCTCAGTCACTCTGTTCTGGAGGGATTCCACACTGCTCTTCATGCTGTCAGCCTCCTCCCAGTTCTGTCGGAAGGGACGGATTTCTTTGTCCAGTTCTTTGAGTTTCTCTGCTTGACTGTCTATCACTCGCTTTATAAAATAATAGCATGAGAGTTAAAATAACAAAGACATTAATTTATGCAAATTAAACACAGATTATATGTCAGTAATAAGACTGAATTCCAATATAAACAAGTTTTGCTTATGTCTAGTATTTTAATAACACTAATCTTGAAAATTTAAAGGAATAGCCCAGGTATTTATGAAACACAAAAAGTATTTAGTGCTGCATAGGCAGAGCACTATCAGAATTAGCAATTGCTTTATTTTAAAAAATGGACTTGTTAGTGCATACCTCTTGTCTAAGGTAGTTTGATTTTGAGTTTTTTTTTTTAAATCTTTTTTAAACCTATGAACAATTTTCTGAATGTCTCTATATTGGTATTATGGGCTGATACTTGCTGGGTTTAATGTGACAATACTTAAGCAACAAAGCACAGGCACAGCTTCCTGTGGTGTGGACCAAATGGCTGTCCATGTTCACAGGTTTATATTGGTTTACAGCAAAATAACTTATACCTCCAGGAAAACACCATTATTCTTGCACACATGGAACACGAGTACACACATGTGCAAAGCTCCCAGCTCACATTAATCAGTCATAAAAGCCTAAGTTATTATGTGCCCATAACGATAATGAAGCCCTCAAGAATGTAAGCAAAAGAACCACTTCTGTCCCTTTGAGTACCTTTAAAATTCCCACTCTTACTTCCTAAACTCAATAACCCATGCATTTTGAAGGTCTTTTCTGTTGAGTCTTTTTAAGAAAACAAAGAAAAAAACAGCCCAGCTGGTTTTTGAAAGGCAAGAAATATACCACTCAAGAAATACACAGAAAGGCCAGTAGTCTCTGAAACCACTTTGGTATATTATGAATATAAAGAAGATATTTCCTAGTCTACTTCAAATCTGATGCAAGAAATACACAGCACTTCACATTATCACAGCTAATTTGGACAAGCAGGAATTTTAGCCAGAACCCTATAATCAGTTGTGAAGTTCAAATGATAACAAAAGTATCTGAGAGAAGAAACTACTTTTGCTACCACCTACAGTTAAATTCCAAATCTAACTTTACAGCTTTACAGTTTATCATCATATAGAGGCAACAAACATAAAAATGATTTTTCATTTCTTCACAAGAATAAAGTGGCAGTTGAGTACAAAGCAAGAAAATAAATTTATCTTGCATTTGCCTTCTGGTTGGCCATGTGAATTCAGTGTTCAGAATTTTCTTCTGCCTCATGCAACCTCCATTTCTCCCTTTGAGCCATTTGCTTTTAATCACATGGTTTCAGTTATACTGAAAGTCTGTAGCCATTAATTGAAGGTTGTCAATCTGATGAGCCAGCTAGCAAAAAATCAGGTTCTAGGAGTCTTACTTTTTGTCTCAAAACCACTGAGCAATCTAACATATTTCAGGAATAACTACTTGTTTCTATGTTCATGTTTTAAAACAAGTTATGTATCTCTTGTCTCTTCGACAATCAGGATTTTGTGAAGAACAGCTGTGCACTGAATCATAAAATGCCAGGGTATGGGCCCAGTAAATATAAGAAACAGCTTGCCTGGACTTACAAAACACCACCAACCACCACAGTCACACCCTCCCACTTGGGCTGATGGTAATCAGACAATAGAGCAGGGAAGGGCTGTTAGCCATATATAAAAGGAAATATACCACAGCATGGCCTGAATGCATGTTGTGAGAAGAAGAACCTAAGGATTTGGCCACTAGCTCGCCTACAAAAGTAACTTAAAATATGCCCAGGTGTGTTATTTTTCCTTTACTCATACCAAACATGAACTCTCCAAGGCAAGAACAGTAGCATGGCTGGGGTTTGCACAGTGCCTTACAGCTTGCACCTCTTTGGACTAACACAGCACCAAACAAAATAAATGAACACATTTTTACATGAACTGGGGAAGTGCCAAACATGCAGAAGCATTGTAAGCTATTCATTTGGGAGGAGTTCACCCGAAGTTGTTATTAGGGAGTCACTTCTCTCCATCACCCAGTGCAACATTCTACCTTTGTACATGGATGACCAATTCTGGTTTAGCTGCTTCTGCTTCACATTGGCAAATGTGAAGCGTTTTTATCTACTGTACCTTGACGTGAGAATTCAGGAGATATAAAATAATCAGAAATAAGACTTCTATTTAATTTTTAAAAAGCAGTGGAATCTCTATCTTTTTACCCTACAGGGAGTCAACCTCCCGCCTGCTGGGAGATACTGATGTACTAAATCTGAATTAAATGCAGCAGAGAAAATTTTTACTCTAATTATTCCATTAGAAAGCACACAGATGTCTCACACTGTACTCATAAATTTTCAAGTAGGTATCAATTTTCTGTATGCACTTTTCATTCTAGCAACTGACCTCTCTGGATCATTAATCCTGACTTATGTGCTTGGCAAACCATTGTAAGCTGCTTTTGATGTTGGTTTTCACATAGGGTTTTGTTTAGTATTTCTAACAACATCCAGAATTTTAGCACTATACTTACTAAAAGAATTTCAGAAAATGTCACGAGGAATTGAAGAGCTGTAATGACCTTTCCATTGCAACTGATAGGGCAAAACTGAAAAGCTAAAGAACAGACTAGAAAAGGTACTGCTTAACTTGGAAAAGAAATCACGTGTCCTTCTCCTCTGAAGGAACATATTACTCATGAAATCATTTCATGTTCGTGAGGCCACTGTTTCTTTTGTCCCTCAGTACCTCATGTCCCCACTCTGCTTACAATGGGCTTACTCACATGCTTCCATTTCCATTGGAAAGACTGGACACTGCATGTGAAAGTTCCTCTCCAAGTGACAGCAGCCAAAAAAGGTATCACAAACCCTTGGTAAAAACACTTTTCCAAGAGACCAGGATATAGAAAACTCATCTGAAGATAAAACATCTCTAGGCTGAGGTTCCTGCCAGGGCCCAGACTCCCTTGATGCATTTACACTGGTTGTGTCGGGTGCCTCACAGTGCAGATGATGCTCAGTGATGCTGCTGCCACTCCCCAGCTAAAAAAGGTCACCTGACAGCCAATACTGGAACTGTACTGGACATCAGCAGCATTTGTAGGTCTTGGGGGACTAAGCAAACACTCCTTGCCCAGACCTGAACTGGTTAGTGCAGTTATCTCCCATGAAACCACAGCTGCTCAATGCAACCCAACAAAACAATGGCTCACAAAAGGCAACTAATTCCTTCCACTCCTGGTGGGCAACAGAAGGAGGCTGATCATGTTGTCCAGGAAAAAACAAATTGAGGCGTGTTTCCAGGATACCCTTAACAATCAGACTGAACCAGGAAATTCTGCTAGGTGGAAGGAATCAGGCTGAAATAGCTCTAAAACACAGTTTGGCTTAAAATAACTAAATTGAAATAGCTGGCAAGAGGAAGCAATGAGCAGGAGGGAAAAAAAATAAAAAAAAATAATAAAAAAAAAAAAGAGCAAAACATTTTCTCCACTACTTATTACTACCACAAAGCCACCTGTTGGGAATCTGCTGCTTTGTAGTGGTTTGGGGTTTTCTCCTAAACCAATGACTTGAAATTTGATTTTGCTAACACTTACAGCTCGAGGAAAAAGATATTGCAATCTGTCATTTAAGACAATAATGAAAAACTCTGCTCTATGTTTTTTCCATTTCCACACTCACTAGTGGCCATTGAGACAGCATGTATAAGAACTCCAGGCTTACAAATTAACTTACCTCCTGGTAGATTCAATCAGCAATATCAGAACATACAAGGATTAGCTCCCCAGTGTCAGAATGCAATATTGCAAGCAGGCAGCCATATCCCAGACTATCATCAGACAAGGAACAATGACTAAGGCAGGCTGAGCTGGTTACTAAGTGGGCAGGTCATGGAAAGAAATTACTGCTATAAGGAAAAATATTGCAGTTGCCAAACCTGAAGGTTTCCTTATAAATCATCATCAAGGGTCTCCAGGCTCTCAGCTCCTGAATGTGTCACCCTTTGAATTTCAGCCAGACGCTGGTTTGGATACCTTTATCTTTCTTGACTTATCAACATTTTTGCAGTTTATATGTGAACTGAATAGTAAGTGAAAAGGATAATTTTATTTACATTCCTTTAAGGTGGATGCTACAACAGGTATCTGATATTCTAGCAGCAGAATACTACATTAATGTGTAAATGATACCTCCACAATTGCTTGCTAAATATCTCCTGAGGTTTCCCTAATTGTGGTTGGTATCATGCAAGCTAATACAAATTCCCAGCACCCACATTCTAAGTCAGCTCTGAATACAGAGCAAGGAATTTCAGCTTGGGCTAACCACCATGCCACGGCATCCTGAGGATTTCTAGTTTCATGCTGGCCTGTGGCCAGGTCATTCAAAACACAGAACATGAAACTCAGACCTATGACCAAAGGAATAACTAGATAAAGTTTCCTCAGAAGGACAACAGAAATGTGGATTTTTAAAAAAATGTATGCAAATGCATTATGTTATGTTTGAATTAAAACCACACCAGATTGATCTCATTCATGATTCATACTTTTTTTAAATACCAGCAAGGAGAAAAGAAATATAATTAATACTTGACAACTTTAAGGTGCTAATCTTGGCCTTCAATGGGACTTCCTTAAGTAGGTTTTTTTTAAGTAAAAAAAAGGAAAGTATTATTCTTAATATAAAATTTCAATTTTGTTTTCAATCTTTTCCCTTTTTAAAGAGTTTTTTTTCTGTTTTAACATAGGCTAGGCAATTGCAGTTTTTTAGTGAAGTATCTTACCCCATTAAACACAACAAACCAGAAGAAAAAAAAAATCACAATGGCTCTCTAATAATGTAAAACCTCTCCCCCTCTTTTTAATTAGACCACTTCACTTCACAGGGGTAAAGGAACAGAACAGAAGCTACTAGCATTTCTGCTTTAATGGGGAGATTCTATATTTCTTACCTGTAAATGAAGTATTTTAGATTCATTATTCCGCAGCATTTCCTTCTGTCTTTCAATTTCTATTTCAAAGCTACAAATCTGATTATGTAAAGTTTGTATACTCTTGTTCTTTTCCAAACTTTCATTCTGGAGCAAGGCCACCTGGAAAAAATTCTACAATTACTCCTGCCAAAGTTTATTAAAATACCTATAGCTTTGTCAGTTTAACACTATCTTAAACACATGAAAGGGATAAGATCCTAATAAAATCTCTCTCCATGTCTTGCAAATAAATAAAATAAAATAACTGAAATAAATAAAACCCAACCTTCTAATAACTATTTTTGCACTTCCAATGTATGGCATTGGTACAACTTTGGCTTAAGAAAGTGCAGATGGGACACAAAACCAGCAAAGTACTTGTGTCTGAATGTAACATTTTCTTTATTCACTTGTTGTTTAATGGCTTGGTTTCCTGGTTTCCACCAACTGACTTGGGAGTTGCTTGGAGTTTGGAAGAAACAACCCAATTCACTCTAAATTGGTGTTAAGAACTGGAGCCCCACACACAAGGGACACCAGAGACAAGCTGAGCTGATTGGATCAGGGAACACTAATCTTCTTCACCTACTGCAATCTGTCCTGATCTATAGCAAATTTAAGGAAAAACATCTGCATGGGATTGACTTGACTTAAAAGAATGTGATGGTGATGAAAACTCTTGAAATGAGTGAATACAGAAGGGATCCATGTATTTGAAGGACAATCCAGTGGTGCCTACTGGTAGAAAAGACCAAAGAACTACAGGCTGTGATTTATAGTCTCTCTCTGTACTGTCATTTTATGAATTTATTCATTAGTGACTCACTCTGTTTTTAAAACATGAGCCTTGTTAAAAGAATATCATATTATATATCTCCTTGGGGATGAAAGTAATACAGTAAATATTTTCTGTCACATTGCTTAGTGCTTTTTCATTAATGTGGTTTGGAGAAGGGGGCTGCTGCTTGGTGGTGGTGCATTGCTTTTTTTGAGAAATGTAATTTTTCCCCAGGCAAGATCATTCAGCAGCAAAAACGCAGAAAACAAACACTTGGCACAAGATGGTGTTTGGACATGCCCTGACTATTCCACAGAAAGATCTTTGTACATATATGACACAGCACCATTTCAGACCAAAAAAACCCTGATAAATGTTTCACATCTAGACCAATTACTTGGATGTTTCATGTTCTCAAAAAAATTCTACTCCCTGGTCTCTATTACAGGTACTAGTTTGAGGTTAAGCCATCTTCACCTCTGATGTGGGTGCCAAATTCCATGCCCCTAACTGCCCTCTAATCAGACACCATCACCAAACCTCTTATGTGTCACTGCATTCCTAGCAGAACCCAGCCTGTTTGAAAAGGTAATTTTTTTTTAAATCTCAAATCTCTGAACCAGACTAAATTAGACAAAGGACCATCCAAGTCCACATTACATTGCATTCAGCAAGTTCATTAGACAGGGGCCCAAAAATACAGCTATACCATAATCTATGTGTGGGTGTCTACTTTTCAGTATAGTACACACACAGGTTGGTTCTGCACTTTATACATGGAAAAACTGGCAAAAGAAATCAACAGAAATGGGACAAAGCTAAGTTTGTCAGTGCAGAGAGAAGCAATACTGAGGCTGAAGGTATATGTGCTTAGGTACTAGAAAAAAATTTCAAGAACAAGCTTAAATTTAAACCAGTACCTCTGCCTCTCAGATATTTAAGATCTGCTGGGCTGACACTTCATATTTTTTTTTTTGCATCCTCCATTTCCTTAACGAATCAGAGTTCTTTAGCTAATTGTGATCTTTACATTTCCCTTTTCTCACTCTTTCCTCCCCAGGCCTCCAAATCACAAGGCAGTTAGGCTCTGGGTCACTAAGCATTGCATTTCCATTTTTGTACAAGTTATAAAATGTGGGCCTATCTTGTACTGAGATTTTCCACACATCTTTACAGAATACAAGAAAAGCAGAATTATGTCCTGCAGTCCTTAATCATACAGAACTGTCATTGGTAAGTCAGCAATTGTAGTTTAGCTGTGATTTGTGAATAAAAAAAACAATTTAACACCAAATAGTTTTCCAACTCTAGTATCAGCATAAGTCTTCAGAACTTCAGTTTAAAAAAGGGTAAAGGAAACACAGCACCTAATAACAAATTGCTATCAGTTTCCTTTACTTGGTTGGAATATTTGAAATATTTCCAGGAAAAAGGATGCTCCTATTCAGCAATTTTGCAAATTAAGCTGTTGCTTATTGTTGCTTACTAAAAAAGAATGGAAAAAACTTTATGCCACAAGAAACTGTATTCAAACAGGTCCCATATTTAAGTCTCATATTAAAAAAGAAAAAAAAGGTTTATACCAGTTTTCTGTAAGAATGTGAAGCCAAAAAATTACATTCAACTGATTATTTCCAACATTACAAAACTGTGGGAGTTCAGCCTGCAATTCTATACCATCACAGAGGGGAAAAAAAGCACTGAATTTTAATTCCCCCCACAAAGTTTTGATTCAAGATTTTACATCTGACCTTCTCTTACTCCTCTCTGCCACCAGCACCATTCAATACCAAACTTCCAACTTAGCACAAGATTTCCAGTTTGCCTACTCCACATGCACTGTTCAAGAATGTGGTGACTGGGAGAAGAGAACTTCTTCTTTCCCCTCCAGATGTACCACAGAGAGAACCTCAAATGAAACTTTGACCCTATACAAACTGAGAAGACTTCCACTGACTTCAGCAGGGTTTAGGATTTCTGAGATAACCATTAGCTAATTTGATTTTGCACTGTTGTTCTTCAGTGCATTGATTAATTTTTTCCTCAAAGAAGAGCACAGCAATGAAGTTACAAATCATTTTGCTACCCTTCCCTAGAATAAAGTCACTGACATATGACATGTGGTTAGCTATTCTGGTAACTTGGCACTGGCTTGGGATTTCCAGTGATTCAACTCTTTATTATGAATAGGAAGAAGTCTACAAAGCAGGAAGTAAAAAGAAAAAAAAATGGACATAGGATGATAAGCAGTCATGTCCTAAATGAAAGTTGAAACAAAAGTCAAACATAAAACAGTAGTGAAGTGTATAGTCTCTAAGGTCTGTAGGGGACAAACATAGAACCGCTGGGCATTTTTTAAATGACAAAGCACCTCTCAGGACACTGACAAAAGGCAGAACATGATCTATTCTGCAAGTCACAGGGAACGTGGGTTTTTTCCTATGATGTGAAATAAATTGTGTAGTTTTAATCAGACTAATGGAAAACGAACTAAGGATATGAATCTGTGTCTCTCAAAACTGAAAAATGTAAAGTTCCTACAGTGGTAAAGTTCCACATGCAAAAGCAAACTTAAGTAATGTTATGGGTCGGCAAACTAAGACCTACCTACACATGCAGAAAAATTCTATCTAAAAAAACCTGTATTAGACCTCTCCCAGGTTCAATGGCTTCCTTAAGAGTCTTCAAGTTCAAAACCAAGCAGTTCAGGATCAAACATGCTGCAGGCAAAAAACATACTATGCTGTTCCAGTTAATATCTGCTTTAAAACTACACTTCCTGCAGCTGCATGACCTTGCTGGAGACCCAGGCAGAAGAGATCTCTGTAGGTCAAGAAGGGAATGTGATTTCATGACAGAGTTTGCTAAACTCTGTCTAACCTTGATCTGCTCTGAGATGACAGAAATCATATCCTAAGTGCCACTGAGCTTACACTGGAATTGCTACTTGTGAACTCATTTGAGAAAAGTCTGAAGGGGCTCCTGACTCTTCTGCCTGCAATTGTACAATACTTCTGTAATTCTGGGATCTTCTTTTCCCTAAAATTACAGAAACATAAGTTTGATGTCTATGTAAGACTTTTTCAAAAGGATTTAAGAAAATAAATTTGTTCTGAAGCTTTGTATTTTTTAAATCAAAGCCTTGAATTTTATTCATAGAACATGTGGTTAAGTCATTCAAGCTTATTCATAAGATCATAGCTGATATAACTCCCAGCATCTCCCAAATCCCAATTTAAAACCTGGAGTCCCAAGGAAACATTGAAACATGAACTTCATGCTGGTCTAGCAGTAAAGCAGACATCATCATGCCCATGAGTTACAGAAAATTTAATTTAATTAACCTGTGCTGGTCTTTCAAGTTTGGACAGCGAGAACAAAAATAAATAAAATAAATAACCAGTTTATTACACGCTTCTGAAGTTATGTCAGGAAAAATGATGAGGTGGCAAAGATACAGCTCATAGTGCTGCCATGGCTTTCTGAACTCTCTGTTCTGTAAGAAGGCAGCTCAGAGAGGAACTACAACACTGGACTGTTTATTTACGTGAAGAAAGTGTTTTAACTTAAGTTCTCAATGAGGAAAATTGCCCATGGAGCTGCAAAGCAAGTTTCTCACGGGATTTTATTATGTAACCAAGGTACAAAGATATGCTAAATGGCTTGATAGCTTTTGAAGCCTACTAGTGCTTTAGCTGTAACGCTGAACAGCTGTGAAACAGGAAAAAAGTGCTTCTTCCAGTACTTTTATATGATTTAAAGAAGTCAATGAAAATTAGAAGTGAGTAGAAGATATACCTTATTTTCTAGAGCATTGCTCCACTCTTTCAATAAGTTTACATGCTGCACTGCTGAGCTGGCTTCATGTGCTTTAATTTGTTGGTTTGTTCCCTGTGACAACAAAGAATTTATAAATTTTAGCCAATTCCACTTCTTTTAAACCTACAAAGAAAGAGTATATAAAGACATCGAACCAACACTACATATTTTGGTTCACAGGTGCTTGTTGCAGAACTGTGGAGAGCAGGGAAATCTACTTAGGAATTTACAAAGATCAGGAATACATTTAATATTGCAGGTGTTTTATACAACTGCTATGTATCTCCATCCAGTGTGCTTGATAACTCAGCAACAATAAAGATGAACAAGATTTACAAAATAAATTGTATTTTAGAGTCTTCTGTGTAACTTAGAACTAAACAAAGCACAATAAAACCCTTGAGTCATATAAAATCTGAAATTTCCAATTCCACTAATTGTAATTTAAAACTTCCATTCTATTTCATTAACAGCTTCATAAGCACTACATTTTCCTTCAGCTGAATATTAAAGACATATATTTAAGATAAATTCATCATCACTGGAAAACACCAACTTTATAAACTACACTGAGAGTTAGTACAATGCCTATTTTGTCATGTTTAAGATGTTACCATGATTGTTCCGTGATGCTCAGATATGCTGCCTCCGCACAACCTATAAGTGCTGTTACAAATAACCACTATATAAAGAAGTTTACAGAACACACATAGATTATATACAGAGTACATAAGATGCAGACCACACTACTTCATTTGTATCGTGTTGCATTGCACCTACTTCAGTAAGTGCTTTGCAATGCAGAGAATATCAGCTTTGATGGTAGATAGTGCTGCAAAGCAACTGAAAGGGTTTCAATGATCCTCAAGGTATGTACTCTATATAAAATACTAAAAATATATATGTGGATATATGTACATATATGCACACATATACATACATAAAATGAATGGCAATACGTACGACATAACAGTGGGCAGGGTCACAGCATTGATCAGTTCTACCACCAAGAGCATTACTGTTAACACTTAAAAAGATGAATGCTCATTATTTAAGAACCTGGAAATACCTGCAGGACATCATCTATTGAGAAGAGTTGCTCCTTAGTGAGTCCTTGTCTCTTTAAATAGCCATGGGCTAACAAATTAATCATTCTATCAGATAAATTCCATTTTTTCCTCTCAACGGCTTCTGAAATGTCCTGACTAATATTTTCATTACATAAGCATCCAAATTCCCCAGGATTTATGGTAAGGGAAGCAGAATATTGGAAGAAACTGGAATAATACTACTGAAACTAGACTCTGAGGTTTGACTTTATTTTTTTAAATATTGCAGGGATTGCCAGGATTAAAATCTAAAACTTTTTAAAAAATATGTATTTCATGCTCTGATTATATACCTATGTGCACACAGACATATTAATGCACATAAAAATGCATGTTTTAAGTGTGCTAACCTTAAATGTGTAACCTAAATTAAAAATATTAAGACACACAAATAAGAGAAAATATAAACATACTTAGTTCAAGAAAATGCTTTCACAGAAACAACTGAAGTTACTAATCTATTTTCTGAAGAACTAAAGAGATTTTCCTCTTATCCTAAGTTAACAAGTTCTTCAAATGTGTCATATTCCTATTTCAACAAGACACACCTAATAACTGAACTTGCAAACCACTGCAGGAATGTGTGGGCTTTTCATGTTGTTTATTTTTAAAATGCAAAATCAAACATCTCCTGTATAATCACTTGGTGCAACTGGATGATTTTCTTAACTGAAACTAGAGAAGTCCAGAACTTTCACGTCAAAGAATTAGGTTTTATTTGCAGACTTTCATCAATTGGGAAGTATAATTGTTATATACTGACCTGAAAAGTGCAGCCATAACGCTTAAAACTACAGGTACTTGGGGCATTAATACATTCTGACAAATGTGCATTCAACTGCAATAGGAAAAAAATGTGAGTTTTGGCAAAAAAACTTTTGCATGATAACATAAAGGGCAGAGGTTATCAGGTTTGTATTGTGTGCCATTTGCAGAACATACAACACACATGTGTATATTTTCTCCAGTCTGATCTCAGGTGCTAATTCTGTATATACACATATGTAAACCACACACACATGCCAATACAGTATACAGTATGATACACTTAATATACAGTGAAACTTCTACCAAAGACTATTTCAATAGGCAGCCCAATTAAAACAAAAACCAAAACAAACAGAAAGATTGTACTCTACCAATTATTTGATTTCATTTGACTTTAGTGAATGGCTAATCTTTTCTCAAAAAGTCTTTTTTTTTTTTTTACTGGTGCTCTGAGTAAGTCTTAAGATCAGTTTCACTGTAGTAAAGTACATTTTTTCTAATCCTAATTTCACGAGGAACCAACTTTTCAAAACATAACATGCAATTCTCCGTGCCTAAATTTAACAGTTAAATTACACAAAAAAGACTAAACAAGTACTGCATGAAACAGACAAAGAGTTTTAGAATAGGTACAGTTAAGTAACTTTGAAAAAATGCAGTACACAGGATTAAAACTGATTAGTAAAATGCCTGCATTTGTCACAGATTGAGATTTAGCCCAATATCTTGGATTATTACAAGCACAGACCACTTTTCATTTAGAAGTGAACCAATTCACAGAAGCATATACATATATATGGACAGCAGCAGCACAGATGGCAGCAGCTGGATGCAAACAGCCTAAAAGTTGGAGTAGAGAGACATTTTTGAAAGGACAGCCTAACAAATACTCTCTTTTCAAAAACAGAGTCTGCAGTTTGTATCTCCCACAAAGCAGACAGGAGCCAGAGCCTGGCTCCTCAGCTGGCATCACTCTTTTTGGGTTGCAGAATCTCATTTGAAATTCCCACACCTTAAGCCCCACATGACTCAGCTCATCCACCTCCCTGGAAAGAAGTGGTGAATCAACACTGCTTTGGATGTGTAGCTCTGGAACAGACAAGAGAGTCTTTAAAATCTCATACCGAGATGCCATCAGTCACTCAACTCTGATTCACAACTACTGTGTTCTAAACACTACCTGTAGAAACTCACAGTATCATTTCGAAAGACATGTAGTGGAGAAAAAAATAAGAAGTAAGAAAAGGACATGTGGTCTAACAGGTTTTACGAGAACATCGTGTTTTTCAACTTCTCAAAACCAGAAATCTGCCAAAGAGTTATGAATTAAGCATGAAAATTGCCTGTTATTCTACAGTAAGATATCCACTTACACACTACAGAATTTTCTCAAACTGTTAGGCAGGCATTTTCCCATTTTCTGCATTAGACTTCTTGTCCCTAATCATGCAACCAATAAATACATACATTTTCACAGTATTAGGAAAAAAAAAATTAGGCAACATACAGCAACAGATGATGCAGGGCAAAGGGCTGTTTAAAGTTCTATTTCTACCCATGGTTTCAAACTCCATTCTGACTCTGTGCGTAACAACCCAGCCTTTAATGGTGCAGTTCTTACAAGCACTCAGACACATCTCTTCTGAGAGTAACTGCTGAAGTCAGGGTTTAAGACTAAACCAAAGTGCTCCAGAACCAGGATCTGATCTTGGCAGTAAGCACTGGCAGGGCTGGCCAGCATATGTATTTTCTCTTTTCTTAGCAGTTCAGTTTCTCTCAATAAATACAGTATCTCTCATATATTTTGTATTTCATTATCTTGGAGGAAAACACTGCATTAAACTTGGGCAGGAGTCTTATGTGCCTTCTGCACTCTGCCACAGTTAATAATTTACAAGTGCAACTGAAAAATAGTATGAATCCAGCTTGGGAAGTAAGTAGCAGAGGAAAGAGAAAAGCTCATCCTCAGATCAGAAACTTCACTTTCCTTAAAAGAGGCTTACTGAGTGATGACAACTTCAGTAAGTTCTTCTCTATCCTTGGCAAGTAAGTTCTACTTATAGGGAAAAAATAAGTAGTTCAATTTTGACAGATTCTACTTTTATCTTTTCATGAACAAGAACATGGATCTCTTCAAAGCCAGGTTTTAATTTTTTTTCATCTACATATTACTGGAAGCTTCTATACATTAGGAGGAACTTTCCTGCATTGTTGCATCTGCTGTTGGAGTGTTGTACTCAGCCTTAATCTTACACCATTTCCCTAAGAATCAGTTATTATTTTCCCCCCAAAAAATTTAAGTTTTTCTATTAATTTACACATCTGTATGATTTTTGTAGTCTTTACTAACTCTTGTCAAGGTGAACTGAATTTTAATTGTGTATTTTTATTTTAATATAAGCTAACTACCCCAAGATGCTGCTCTAAGGTGCTGAAATGAGGGAAGGGCAGGGGGAGAGCTAGTAAAAACAAAAGCAGGAAGGACATGCGCTAATCTTGGACAAGCCAAGTGTAATAATGACTCAAAATTAAGAAATTGTTTCTTTTTAAATAGTTTTTCAAGAAATCATTAAAAATATTTGAGTGTTATCACACTTAACTGTGTGGTAGAAAAAGCTTTTCCTTAGATCTCACATTTTAACAATGAAATGGCTTCTGGCAAAATTCTTGCGAGATCTTACTAAAGACATTATTTAATTTTTCAGCACAACACTGGGCATGACTTCTTACCTCGCTCCTCATGAGTGTTTTAACACTACATTTATGAGGACATGAAACCATGACACATGGGCAGTCTGTATCTTCATGTTTCTACAGAGGAAAAAAGCAAACAAACCACAAATCAGATCTCACTCTTTAATTAAGAGAGGACTTACCTGCAAAGAAAAGCAACCTATAATAATTAAAAATCCCACAAGATTTTTTCAATGTTACTCCCAATTGTGCAGTTACATAACTGCAATTGCTCAAACATCAGTTTATACTTTTGATGGAGGTGTTGATATTCTGAAGCTAAACCAAGGGTTTCTTTGTGTTTTCCCACGCAAAGCAAATCTGTTTGCTTAGCATTTTATAGATTTTACTTTGAACAATGAAACAATAGTCAAAGTCAAGTTTTAATCCCCAATAACTACTCACAAAATTGGGCATCTTTAAGAGAAAGCAGAAACAGTGTAGATGTCCTTTCTAGTAAGGGTATATAGTGTATAGAGAAGTTCATCAGAAATGTATACTGCCCATTCTCAGAGATTCTTTCCTATGTATGGATATTCCCTTTCAATTCTTTTCTAATTCTGATTCCCAAACACCTAAGACTCACTGTTACACATCATGATGCTGGGCAAGGATTTTAATCTCAACCCAGATGACACGTATCTCAGCATAGCTGTCAAACCCTATCATCCCACTGAGAAAGAAAGTCAGGCCCAAGATAACTAAATTTACATTTCCTCTCGGTTTTCTCAACAAAATAAAAAATCCATTTCTCGTCAAGTGACACGTCCCATTCAACTTGAAACACACTGCTTCATTTCTGGTACTTAAGAAAAGCAAAGAGAGCAAAGCTCTAGATTTACAAGCCTTTTAGAAAGGGAAGAACAAATAGCATGTCCTTTTTGCCCAGTATAACCAGGTCTATTTCTTGAAGCAAAACCAAGATGCAAAGGAGATCTGATCTCCAAGATGTGAAAGGCCTTGGTCAGAATTCTGGCATAAATCTGCCACTATCTGAAATTGTGTATCTCCTTCTACAGCAGGCCATCAGACACTGTCCTGAGCCATCTACCCTGCCATGCTCCCCATTTACACTCGCTAACTTGGGACGTGGCACAGTCCCAGTGACAGAAACCAGGGAACCATCAGCTGCTCCCCAGCCAGAGAGCTGGGGCAGCTCCTGAGCCTCCTTCAGTCCCTCCCCACCAGGGTACCCAGCCAGGAGCAATGCCAACCCCTCTCCACAGAGGTCAGGGTGACAATGATGCAGAGTCCCAAAGCACCATTCCTGCTCAGAGTCAAGAGCTGGACCTGAGCCTCTCATACTGAACACATCTGGAATTGTGCTCAAGGGAAACATCACACATGACACAGCCATGTGACCTTAGGAGCCCTACACACTTCCTTAGTTATTTATCAACCACAAACCCAGAGAAGTAATACTCCCTTCTAATGTTCGTTCCCTAATTTTAATTCCCTAACCTACCCAAACCATCTGACAATGGCTGTGACACTGAGTCTTGGCTCATGATAAATAGGCAACATGCAGCTTCTCAGCATTCTCCTCTTTTTTTCCTTCTTGCTTCACATCCCAGTGTCCACCCACTGAAGCCACAGCAAGCCTTTACAGTGACTTCAGGATCTACCAGAGTAACCACAGTCCAGTGTCAGAACCCTCTCCCTCCTAATCTCAATTCACCCTGTTGAGCACATAAAGCCAAACACCAAATCCAGTAAAAACCACAGGTGATAGCACATGCAAGGCTCCCAGCCAGATGAGGGCAGGGCAGAACATTAACACAGCTCCCAGAAAAGCCAGTGCCACATTAGGAACAGATCTGGCTCCAGAGCAGTGACAGGGAGCAAGGGACAATGTCTGGGGTCTTTCCCAACACTGTCACAGTCAGCTCAGCTCTATTTCAGACCACTGGGCAGAGCCCAGACTGCCTTGGCAGGCTCTGGTTTATGGCCAGGGAATCAGGGAGGGGCCCAGGCTGTCCTTCCAGATCCATGTCACACTGCTGCTGTCTAAGTATCAATTTTACAAGATAAGCACTTCCAAGTAGCTTTGTGGATTATGCACAGGAAAATCCAGTAGCATTTCAGACTACTAATTTCCATTTTAACACTGCACCATCTTTGTATGTCAGGAGGTAAAGGATGGAAAAGGTAGGTTTGTGACAAAAAGAAACCCTAAATTTTTAGATGTTTTGAACAAAGACATTAAGAGGCCAATTCACTGAGTGAGCAAGCAGGCAAGAGAAATGCAATCTGAAAAAGCATTCTACTAACATTGTTAACTTGTTGGAGTCTGCCTCCAACAACGGGGATTTCCTACCCCACGGGTCACGAGATTCTATGAAGACATGAACCACTTGTTCTCCAGTAAAATTTTTTGTTTCCATTTGCATACCTTTTTTATTCAGTCTGCTCCCCCTATCTCCGTTTTCACTTCAAGTCACTGAGGCCAGCTTCAGTCATTATCAAATTAGAGAAAATTCTAGGCTACAGAAGCCAGAGATGAATTCAAGTTCATCTCTAAAAACCCAGTTTTGTCAATGGGATGACAAAACTCAAATGAGAAGTCAAAAGAAACCCTACAATACCTAAAGGGGCCTACAGACAGCCAAAGAGGGACTTTTTACAGGGGCATGTAGAGATAGGACAAGGGAGAAAGGCTTTAAGCTAATAAAAGCAAGTTTAAATTAGATATTAGGAAGTTATAGACTGTGAGGCTGGTGAGGCATTGGAACAGGTTTTCCAGAGAAATAGTGAATCCCTGGAAGCATTCAAGACCATGCTGGATGTGGTTTTGAGCAACTTTGTCGAGTGGAAGGTCCCTCCCTGCCCACAGGATTGAACAAGAATGATCTTAAAGGTCCCTTCCAAGCCAAACCATTCTGTGATTCTAAGATTCAAACATACAGTGTCATTAAGCCTCTGACTCTTATTACTAAAATATAGTGAGGCAACATTTTATCAGGCCACAACAAAGAAGCCTAACTGCATTTCTATAACCATTGAACTTTTAAAATTCTAGGAAAAAACCTCAAAAATATCAGCTGATCCAGTTTGCAGAACATAGTTAAAACTCACTGATCCTGTCTGTTAGGACACCACAAATTTTTTTAATATCACTTTTTGCCTCATGCCAATGCCCAGCCTAATCATAATTCTGGGAGAACAGCATCCATACTCTGCCTAAATAGATTTTCACCTCTGTATCAGAATGTACAAGAATCAATACAGGGCAGACTTAATTTCTTCTGTGTATTTTCATGTCTCAGCTGCCCTATTCTAGGTAAAGCACAGTTATTGAACTACCAGCCCCTTCAAGTGTGCACTCAAATAACTGAGATCCAAACCTAAATCAGAACTTGGCAAGTTTCTGCCTATGCCTTTTTGTAACAACATCTCCAAGCAAAGAAGACTTTTCATCATTGTCAGACTTCACCTAACAAACAACACACAAGAACACAAATGAGAATAAAATTTTCATCACTCTTACTATAGTAAGGAGGTGAGAGATCCAAGACCATCAAACTACAGAAACTATGCAGATAGAATTTTTTTTTTTTTAAGTTAAAAACATACCAAGATAGATTCAGCATAGTATCTTTCAATGTGAAATAACACAAATGCAGTCAAGTTAAAACTCTATGTGGAAAGTAAGCATGACTTTCTCAACCTCTGCTCTGAGGGTTAATTCTAACCCTCTATATTCTGCTTATCAGACAAGTTACTCTGATGCCAAGAACAGCAGTAACTCATCCTAGGCCTGTCATGTACCACTGCTGGTTATGGCAAGGTACCATTTGCTTTAACATTCTTCCTTTCCTCTCATAATACACAACTGGTTTTACATTCTTCCCTTCCTCCCATAATCACACTGCACCCAAGAAGGATTATATAGAAGATGCCATTTTTCCAGTCAATTTAAATATGCTTATGCTTTTCTTGCACAATATTTGATTGTTATTATGGTAGTTAGTCAATCCATCTAAATTGTAAAAAATATAAAAAGCATAGCAAAATTAACTTCACTATCAATACCAGGCAGTGGATATGAACTTTTTAAAATGCAGTATCTAAACATCAGAATAAAGAAAATATTTCCTATTCAATGCACTCTTTTTGAAGGAAAAAAGACATGTTTTGAAAGTCAGCCTATTTTCTTTTTTGAATTATTAAATCTGGCTGAGAGGCCAAAGCTCTTTTGGCAGCTACAGAGAGGGACAAGAGGAGTTATTATTCCACATTAATGCAGGAAATCTTGATGTATATACACAAGAAAATACTGCACCTGCAACATAATCATTGGGACTTGGCTTTTGCAGTATTTACAGGTTGTCTCCCGGTATTTACAGGTCTTCTCTACATGGTCTGGCAAATCTTTTCTCAGTATTTTTTCTTTGCAATCAGCACGAGGACATGGGAGTTCTTCAAACTGACAATCAGTTCTCAAATGTGTCTGAAAGATTAAAAAAAAAAAAAAGTCAATCCAATTAAGTTTTGTGCATGCCCTCCCATCTTTCAAAGACATCCAACGTTAAATAACTTCAGAGTCAAAGTGAGGAGAGTTATTTTGTGAACTGCATCACACATGAGCCAACACTGACAAATTTACTCAGGAACACATTTCTGACCATACAGTCCCTTTACGTGGAGAGCTGATTTACTTCTGCACTAAAAGCATTCAAACACAGCACAAAATTCTACACAGGCTATTTATAGAAAAGGTAAGCAGTCTTTTTAAAGGTATATTATTCCCCATAAACATAGATGCTGCTGCTTTAAGTTGTTTAGGTACCTGAGCTTATTCACTCAAAGCAAGAATCTACACATCTCTCTGCAAGCTGCTGTGCAGCCACATCATACAGCTGTTGAATTACTGAATTACTGCTAACTCCTGCCTTCACCAAAACAGCTACAGCTTATTTTACACAACTCTAGAGAAGCCAAAGGTTTAATTTCGCACATAAACAGCACATGAGAGGATTAAGATAAATAAAACCACACCAAAATAAAAATCAAATTTCTCACATTTGTTAAGTACCCATTAAGAGTCTTCACTATTTTATTTCTCCTTCCAGTTCTCACTGGGTTCATCCATTTATATTTCCAAGCTTTAGTGCCAGACAATCCCATGATTTTTTACAATTCCTTACTGTTCATAAAAAACGAAGTTTCAAAGCAACTTAAATATACAGTAACATTTATAAATCACATTAACCACTAGTGAGGGCAAGTTAAGAAACTGTGATTTTAATTTGTAAGAATTTTTTCTTCATTCTTTAACTCAAAAGAAAGCTTATGACTGTTAGATTAACTTACCAGTAATTGACCCAAAGATAGCTGTTCCTTACAGCCCTTATTTTCATTTCTGCAGTATATTTGAAGGGCAAGTAGTTCTCTCCTGCAACAATTATCTTTAAATACCTGAAAAATCAAAAATCACTTTATTTTAGAAACTGAAAACCACTCAAGGATATGCAAGTTCAAATAAAGTAGAAGCCATGCAATTCAGCTACAGCAGTAGCTGAATTCAATTCTAGCTTTATATGCCAGAAATAAAATCCCGCTCTTCTGTTTTTCTAGAATGTGCACAACACTGAGGCTCCTTCACTGCATTTGGGCAGACACTCTACTAGTGTTTCAGTTTTACTGTAAATATAATAAAGGAAAAGGTATGAGAAAGGACCAAATTTGCTGGTATTTGCTTGCCAATATTAGACCTGCACAAGCTAGAATTCTCCATTATTTGGGGAGCTGCTGCATTAGGCACAATACCATAGGACAAAAGAGACTCAAAGCACAGTAGTTTGTAGGGGAAAGATTTCATGGATGGTGGACCCAAATTAACTACTTGAATTACTACTGAAATACCTACTTGCACTTCAGTGGTAACACATAATTACAGATATTTTCTAAGGTTTTGGATGGAAGGAGGTTTTTTATTTCCTAGATAAGTAGGTGTTAATTCTCTCTCCATTTTAATGTTTATAAGCACTTTCAGTGTTTTTTTGTCCACAACAAAACTGGAAGAAGTTACAGAGAGGTTGAGGTTTGAATTTCACACCTTTTATGGGAGATACCCCATAAAAGACAACATAACTGAACTCTCATGGAGCCAAACTGTGAAGGGCAGCAACTAGAGAGAGACAAGAATTGAAAACCATTACTGCTATTTTAAAGTTCCAAACCAAAAAGATAAAACTTTTAATTGGTTTTCAACTGCTTCAATATCTATTAAGAAACACCTTAAGAACCAAGCCCAACCTCTGACTGCTCCTCTGATAAACAGACTCCTGTGACAGTGTGTACACTGCAGCACTCCTGTAATTATAGAATGGTTCTGCATGCTAACACTTAACCAAGAGTTATGATCCACCTGCCCACAGTGCCTATGAATCTATCCCCAGCATCAGTGAAGAAGGGAACACTGCAATCACTCTCATCTGATCTCATCTGACACAGGTCACTGATTTCCATTTGCTTTTCAGAAGCATGTGGGAAGTGTAATGAATCAACAAGTCTCATTTAAATAATCAATTGGCTATGCTGCAGTATCTTTTCCAAAGTAATTCACAGGGTTAGTATACAGAGTTTTGCTGACTGAAGATAAGGTAAGAATACAACTTCTAGTTTTTCAAAGACTATCTAAAAGCATTTCTGTGATTTAGGACTTTAGCATTTTGTGGGAAAAAAGGTTTCCAGTTTCATGAAAAACACTGATTTGCACAGTTAGTCTAACAGGTATTTAGTATCTATTTGCCTTCTTGTCCTGTTTTAAAGATACTTGAAGTTTCATAGAAAATATACATGTTATATACATGTTATATGAGTTTTTATTGAGAGCCAGGAAGTCAGAGTTAAAAGAACAAATAAATTAGGCATCATGGGTATTGCTCTGAGCTCCTGGAGAATCTATCCATGTCAAAAGCAAATTATGTTGTTCAGAGAACTGTTTTGGATTAAAACAAAGAGAGATTAACATATCCATCAACCTTTTCTTGAAAATGGTTATGAACACAAGTATTCATTTAAGCAAAAAAAACCTAAGAGCACAAATAATTTACTGAATACTTTAGCAATAATGTAAAACCACATAAGCCATGTACTAAGCCAAAAAGTTTTTTTACCTTCAGTGTTTCAAAGGCAGTAAAAAGTTTTGATGTGAACAACAGTGAAGAGGGTATCACTGAAATAACATAAATATAAAAGAGAATCTGATTCCATTACCATTACTGGAACTCCCCACTGTCTTAATTCCAGTGGGGTTACTGAAAACACCACACTGTAAAAGAGATGAGTGAAACAGCAGCCACTGGTCGAGAGGCAAATCAGTGTTCCCCTAGACCTGTCACATCCCTGCATCTACAGGAGATGGAACATTTATCATCATCCTCTTGGCTGATGGGAGGACAACTGCAGAGTGCTGCTGCAGCTCCCAGCTATGAATACGAGATGTGACACCTGTCTGGACTCTCTGGGATGAAGCTGACATGTTTTCCACCATAAGGTTAACAGGAAAAATGAGCCACCTACCTCTATAAAATGCATGGTTTATGTTTTATGACAAACTTACATTTTAAGGCAGCTTGTTAGGTTTATGAAATAATTACCATATAACATATTATTACCATATAACAGTAACATAATTTGTGTACACCACACAGTTCAATATTCTTGAATGAGAAATTATTTTAAAAATACCTTATCTTTTACTATGCTTTCTTGACATGCTGTACATTTTGGACTAGAAGACCTGAAGAGAAAAGAGAAAAACTGTTTTAGCTCGTCTGAATTTTTGTAGCACAAAAATTTCAATTTATGAAGCACTTAGTTCTGATTGTTCAATATATTCTAAACTATTAAAAGTGAATACAGTTCATTATAAGGAGAAAATATGTTATTTCAATAAATTTGAACATTTGAGTTTTTAGTGGAAAGTTTCTGGCATTCCCAAAGAAGTAAGACCACCAATGTCTCCAGCACAGTGCACAGTGATTTTCAAGTTGGCAAAATTCATTCCCTATTTTTCAGTCTGCACCTGATCCATAATTGTCACTTCTCAATCTGTGCAAACAGACAAAACAATATCTCTTCAGTTTTCATTATTTACTAATGAAAATTTACTTTCTCTGACAGTCAATTATACAACCTTTTAGGGTAAGAAAGTATTTATGTCCATCTCCTTCAAGTCTGTTCTGATTTTAGCAACTGTCACAGATGCTGGCTGTCTCCTTTATCTGAACTCTTGCCTTGTAGCTGTCTTAGTAAACTAATTACCAAACCTGTGACCTCTTGGACAGCAGGCAAAATCAGGAGCAGGGCAGACTGTGAAGAGAAATTGGAGTGCAGAAAACCTGAGTTTCTACAGCTGTTTCTGGCTCTGACCTGCCAAGTGCTGTAGTGTAAACCCCTTAAAATCACAGAATGGACTTGGTTGGAAGAGAGCAAAGCTCACCTGGGTTCCATTCCTCTGCCATGCAGAGGAACACTTTCCACCAGACCAGGCTGCTTCATTCCTTTTTAGCCTCTTTTCCCCACATAAAATGGGAACAGTCAAAATTATCTCCCTTGTAAAGCACTGAGACGAAGAGCACCAGGTAAAAGCTGCGTGAATTCTTTCATAAAGCAACTCACTGACAGGCTACCAAAGCTGGGGCTGCTAGCAGCAGTGCAAATCAATGTAAAAGGCTGAAAAAGTTCAATCATGTTATATAATCTGTATGGTTATTTCAAATCATCTGGCTGGTTTCTCCTCTTCAAACCAACCATTCTGTGTCTCATCGTATTTCTGAGCACCTTAAGTACCTTGAAGCCTCAATATCTGTAATGCTTTTTATAAGTCAGAAAAAAAAAGGAATCTAAACTACATCAGGGCATATAGTGCTTAATACAATGTCATGCTTTCCTTGCTCTTACTGAATTCACTCAAGCATCCAACTTGCTTTTTCAAACTACTCTTGCATACTGAGCAGACATCTTTACTGCTTTATCTCCATTAACTCCCAATTCCTTGTCCTTAAACAACCCTGGAACAGAAGTTGCTAGCATATAATTAGTGTGTTTGTGTATGCAGCAGTGTATCAACACTGAATGAAAAAATTTTGTGCCAAATGCAGGACCAACATAAACCTATTTTACTTTCAATTTTATGGCACACTATTTTAAAATATAAAAAAGGGGGGGGGAAATATAAATTTTATTTTAATAAAGGAATTGTTTGCAACAGGCACTTAAATAAAGTGAAATAACTCAACGGCCTTAAGCACAGGTCTTTTCAGTAACAGACTGGTTGGAAAGTCAGGAAGATAAAATTACACATATTCTAGCTACACTGTAATAAGCACATGTGCATGCCTCACAGCAGGGAAGGAAAATTGCCCAGACTCTAGCAATGCCAGAATTGATACTGCTTAGACTGTCACGGATCTGCTCCATCCACCTGTGCACATCCAAGCATGGCAGGTGTTTGATTTTTTGCAGTCACTGTTATTAACCATGTAAGAGTCTTCTGAAAACACCTACTGAATAAGAAATAACTGCATTTCTTAAATATCACACCTCACCTGACATTGTGTATCAAAAGAAAAGTTGGTGGGATTTTTTTGTTCTTGTTTTAAAATTGAAATGCTATAGGTACAAAACATGTAGGAGTGCATTAGAGAGCTATGGACCCTTGTGTTTGCCCAGTACAGAAATTACTCTTTATCAGGAGATTGAGTAATGTAATAACTTTCATACTCTTTTGCCATGCTGCATGCAGTCTTGGCTTACATATCCAAATATTAGATATCAGATTACAGTATTTCCAAGTGACATATAAAACAATATCTAGAGTCAGAGTGGTCACAAAAAAGAAACAGATCACCAAGGCTTCCAAAGTCATATGCTCTCTCTTATAGTAGTGCAGTATGGAACATTCATCAACCCAAGTTATCTTCTATATTTCTGCTTTTCCAGTAGTAAATGAACATATTCACTGCTTATGTACCCCAGGGATTAAAGCGTGCTGAATGGACTCCAAACACTACACAGAGTTTTGAAATCACTCTACTGAATACAACCAGCAGTAATGCACCCTAGTTGAGGGACAAAGAAACTATTGATGCACAGGTACTTCTAGATACCTTTGAATGATTGCACTTTTATTCTTACCTAGACTGGGAAAGATTGCACCTCTCAGCATTCACTTTACATTATCATTCACTCACCCTCTTCACACTCTGGCCAAACATCTCAGCAATAGAGATGCCAGCCCTTCTGCAATCCAGGGGACACACAAGCCCCACAACAAAGAGCTGGAAGGGCTACAGAGAAACTGCTCAAGCAGTTACATTTATCCAAGGGTCCCATCACCCACCTCTGAGTCTGGGTCCACAGCCAGGGTAGGCATCACTACCCCAAGGAATGTGTACAAGCTCACTTCCTCACACACACAATTTGGGTAATCTGTGTATTTGACACAGATTAGAAAAATGAAAAGTCTTGCTAAACAGCTATTCCATTCGGCCTCCACAGGGAATGAAATTCTTTCCTAACACATTGCTACACAGGATTGCACCACCTTAACAACTGTTCCAACAATATTGATGGAAAGCTCAGTTGTCTTACCCTGACCCAGAGTAGAGCACAAATGTTTGCACCAGCACATGAACAAATGCTCAAGGAAGCAAAGTGGAAGGCTCATATTCCTAAAGCTGCAATGGTGTTCACAGTAATGTCAGTAGTTCACAACATTTAAAGGTATCAACATGCTCTACCAGAACAAACAACATACCTCAGCAAGGCATTCATGCAGGTTTCACAGAATCTGTGTCCACATTCAGTCTGTTTAGGATTGCATAAGATGAGGTGACATTTTTCACATTTGTACTTATCTTCCACAGCATTCACAAATTTCTCTTTGTAGCCACCTTGCTCTGGAACATAGATGGATGCTGATGGACTGCGGTCAGGATTGGCCCTCTGCTGCACCATTTCTACAGATAAAGGGGGTTCTGACTTCTTACTGGTGTCCATGCTCTAAGATAGTTTCTGTGAATCAAAAGTGAGAAAAACTGAGAAATAAGAACCTCTTTTGCCATTTAAATAAAACAAACAGAGCATCTGAGAGACTGCATAAAATCTGAAAGCATCAAAAACAGATCTGTGTCCACACATCATGTGACTATAATACATTGCTGCCTGAGTATATTTAGCATAGATAATCTGTAAAATAGCCTACATATTCAAAGGCTCTAGAAAGCAAGGAATTAAAACCTGCTCCTGAAAATGAAGTGTTAATTATCACCATCACTCTAGGAATACGTAAGGGATTCCTCCATATCTTTCTCTCTCTCCTTCTGAAAAGTGTTGCTCAATATTGAAGTCCAACCATTAGAAGCAGCCAGAGGTGTGGTGAAGAAGGTGCTCTGGTACAGTACAGCCCCTGCTCAAATGCTGCTGCAAAAGCACACAACTACCAGCCTCCTACACAGGGTATCAGAGCCTACCCAGCTCTCCTGCCCATCCCTTTGCAATAGCACAGTGCAACACACGCTGCTTTAAGTCTGCTTTACAACACCACAAAAGGGTTTTACTCATTAGATACTTCCCAACCTTTTCACTGTACATCTTCACCTGAAGAGAGCAGCTGAGCAAAGTCTAACTGACAGATTTCTCTAAAGAGAAGGGCCTATGTAACATGGCCATTTGATTCATCTACCAGGGCTAAGCACAACTGACACGTAGCTGAGAAAATAATTAATCCAGCTGAAGAGTAAATTACAGTACCCATTATCTTGGACAACCCATCTTCTAGGTCAGCATGCAATGCATTAGCAGAGCAACAGAGGAATAATACCACAGGTTAAAGTTTTAAAATGTGTTTTCATAATTTCCTAGCTAATCCTGTAGTCAAACAAGCGTAAGTGCTCTTAGAAAGGCTCAGCATATCCAGGAGAAAGCACAGTTGGAGAACACAGCAGCTATTTACCCATGAGAAGTGTCTGGCTATCTCCAAGAGGAAAGAAAACTTCAATTCTCTCTCCATGTTAACTGGTAATTTAGATATAAACCTATTCCACTGCTCTGCAGTTGCCTCAACTGATATAGTTATAATTCAAATTTTAAGAAGCAGAATGAAGAAATGAGGCCCAGTTCACTTCTCAAAGTATGTCCACAAACACCATAAAGAGAGTCAAATGCCTCACATTCCAAATACACACATCCTCTTGTACACAGTTTTTGTGGGATCTTACCTTCTTCCCTTGCTAAGCCCAAACCCATGCACTTGTAATGAAACGTATTTACTTGTAGATAATTTCTGCATTTATAATTTTAGTACAGAATTCTCCATGCAAACTAAACAGGTTATTTTCTTTGATTTCTGCTGCCATTATTTACAAAAACAAAATCATTGTGACTCAATGCTAAGACCATTTGGTGTTTTTACAACACTCGCTGAGCAAGGGTAGGGGTGCTGAGTGAGGAATTCTCACTTCATTGCCCCTTGCCCAGGGGAAGGCCTCTCTGATCTCCACCAAATTCAGAGAGAGCCCAAGGAACCCATCGTCATAACTCGACACACAGCCCCAGTGATTGTGTCCTATTCAAAACCAACAAAACACAAACACACCCCCCAAAAAAAGAAAAAAACCCAACAGGCTCTATGAACTAAAAAGCTACTATAAATTCTGGTCCATAAGTTGAATTCATGTTAGTCTATTCCTTGTCTGCTCTTCAAAGACTGCAGAGACTTATGTCTTGACAAAACAATATGTGAAAGAACCAAAAAGTCTGTGCTGAACTGAAAGTGACTCACACTTCTCATTAATGAGGAAATTCAGATTATTTCAGCCCTTAGCTAGTTTCACCAGCAAGCATAAAAACCCAGCAGGTAATAATGACACTGAAGAAGCAACTCGAGATTGTAACCAGCACAAAAGAAATGAGATTGATGTTGAGAACATGATTCAGACAAGGAGGTTCAAGGAAGTGCCATGAATGAGAAAGGAAAGCAGCTCACAAAGTAGTCTGGATTTAGAGACTGCCCAAGGCGTGAGTGCTGCTGCTGTACATCAGTGGCTGGACATGGGGAAATGCAATCATGAGCTTAGGACCTGACACCTTTCTGTGGCTGTAAGAGAAAAGACTGGCAAGAGATGGAAAAACATGCAACTCCTTAAGTATCCAGACTGCTGAAACGTAGCTGCTTATGGACTTGCTTCCTATGTGCAATTGGCAAAACTTCACTGGGCACTTGCAATTTAGGCATCTGTAAATGCTTCAGTTCCTTGATTTATAGACGCTAATACTTTTTTTCCCTCTGAAGTTGTGTATTTTTTTAAATCATATTCAAGACATCCACTATTCTGTCAATTCTTGAAGTCAAAAGCCAATTCAAGCACGTTGATTTGTAGGAACAACACTGGGAACATTACTTTCCTTAAAATTACAGAAAAAACAAGGCATGATCCGCTTCTGACCCACAAAAGAAATATAGAAAAAGAGGCACTAAAAGAGATGCTGACAGGAGAACTGTCAAGCCAAGAGACCACAAAATTTCCGAACTTGGAAGTCACAGTCCACAACTACTGAATGTCTGCTTCCCCATAAAAGTTTCTTCTGAATAAAAAAAAAGCTAAAGATGATTGGAGATGTGAAGTTTTCCAAAAGCCTGATTTCTTCAAGGAAACTGAATAATTAGTCACAAGGAAGCAGACAGGGGTGACAGGAGAATATTCAAGACTTAACACAGACAGCACCGAATGCCAAATGAGCAGCAGGTGAGAGTTTCACAGAGATACGAAACTGCTCCAGGCTGGACTGTCAGCTGTCAAGAGAGATTTCACACCAGAATAAACTGCACAGGGTGCCACAGGACTCCACTTTTGGAAATGACATCTTGGATATCTTGTCACAGCAAACAAGCAGAAAACACACTGACAAATAAAACATACTATCCGATATGCCTAACAAGTCAGATTTGTCTGCCTTGGGTTTTGTATTTATTTTATGAAGAATTATGTCAGACCAGAAAAGCTAAACAAGCTGAGCAACAGAGCAGCCAGATCGATGAGGAATTCTCTTCCACAATACTCTGAATGCCAGCATTCTCTAGTGCAGCAAAACTAGGAAGCCATTGATGAAGCACTGTCATAAAATATAACAGAACACTGAGCTTACAAGACCACCACGAACAAGCTGTATTTCACAAGGGGATGGGGAGAAGTGATGTCTCTGTTTGCACAGAGCTTTGCCCTCATGCAGATTAGTTACATGCTCCTACGCCTGCACGTGGGATCAGGGCTGAACACAAGCACAGATAATACAAACATTTCAGTTGCCACCTTTTTGCAAACAGTGCTCTGTTATGGTTCCCAAGCCACTACAGGGTGTCATCTGCAATGGCTTCTCTTCCTCTTCAGGAGCCTTTAACAGCAGGATTCAGATTATTCTCCCCCATAGCGATGTTTCAAACTGCCAACAAGAAGCAATTGTGAAGTCACACCTGAGTAAGATACTCTGCACTCACGGCAGTGAAGTTAACATACTTCCAGAGAGCAGGGAGAGGAGCCTACCCAGGGCATTCAAGATGGGCTACATCTGGTGGGGGCCTCTGATTCCAAAAGGCATGGCAAGCTGCCATCCAGCCAAAGACTCTGGTTCTTGTTCAGCAGGCTAAATCCTAATGCCTAACTAATCACCAGCTAGTTCTTACACTCCAGTTTCTTATCTGTGGGGAAAGATCATCACAATAAAAGTATATGACTTTTAGATATCTTTTAAAACTGCTAAACCTTGGAAATCACTTTTTAGGCCAGACAAGCACCTAAAAAAAGAGGCACAGTCACAAAGATTGGTGACTTTGCTTGTGTTTCAGCCTCCTCTCCTGCAGCCAGCATATGCTAATACTCACACTGGGGTGGACATTGTAGTGGCCATCAGATGGGTGACACTGTGACACTGCTTGCTCCAGTCTGGTCACTACTCTTGTTCAATACAAGTGCTATTCAAGCAACTGAGGCTGAACCTCAGTTGATACTTCAGGCTGTATATACTGCAGTGAAGGTCAGAACAATTTGTTGGTGCTTAACTAATACTAATATTAGTTCAGAGGCCTAGAAATTGGAAGCAAAAGTGAGCTTACCCACAAAGTTGTTCCGAGAATTAGGAAGCACGGGAATACCCAAAGAAAAGGCATTTTGTTCTTTCCTTATTTAAGCAAGGTTGTTGTTCTCACTGCACAAAGAGCAAACATCCTAAAAATCAGCACTCATGTTCTGTATTACCACATATCTTTATGATTTGTTCTGAGGGAATAAAGCCAGTTTGTGACATAGAAATACAATAAAGCTTAAAATATAATAAACCTAGAAAGCTCTGCATGAAGACAGTTTCAGTATACTGACAATATGAAGCAAATAAGCTTTTGCCACAGTTTTAAAATTCAAAAAGAGCAAAAAGCTATTAGAAAGAAATGTTTCCTTTACAGTACCTTAGAAGAGAATAATGCATGAGAGTTTAATTTAGTTATTACTACAGGACATCAAAACTTTTTGATCAAATTACAATTTGCACTGAGAACAGGAGTTCCTCAAACAGAACAGCACTGCATGCACAATATCTAAATTAAGCTCTGAAAGAGAAACCTAAAGTGGGACAGGGAGCTTAAGATCAGTGCAAAAAAAGTAACCTCTCCTCTTCAAAAAAATTTGGTATCTAAAACATGTGAAAGCACACAAACTCCAGCATCTCATCCTAACTAGGTCATTTCTTTGGGTAGCCCGAGGTATAATTTTTCAGTGCAGCTTTTAATGAGATAAGGGCTTGTGACTGTGCTGTCTGTCCTCAGCCTCCCAAAACCACACTGGAACCAGCTGGACAGAGTTTTCATGAAAGTCAACAGCTATGAGGGGAACAGAAACTTTCTGTAGTGTCCCAGGGAGCAAGAGGCTATAAAAGTGCACCACTGTGATCCATCAGTCAGTCAGTGCACAGACACAAACCAGCCAAGAGGAACAGCTGCTCCCTCTTGTCCCATCAAGCTTCATGGCCTCAGTCTCCCCTTTACCATAAAAGCAGGGGTAGGATGGAGATTTAGGGGTTTTTCTTGTTTGATTGTGCTTTTTTGGGGGTTGGTTAGTTAGTTGTTTTTTTTGAGAAGGAGAGTGTAGGCATAAAAAAAGGGATGCAGAACACAGATTAGTAGGAAAACAGACTTCATCAGTTTCACTGCTCTTCACAGAATTTTCTTTCATACTCCACAGGATATCCTCAGAGAGCCAGATAACCAGGTACCAGGAGAGGTATTTCCAGATCTTCAGTCTTTGCAGCTCACTTGCTTTCTATCATCAAGAATTATTGCTTCAAGTTAGCACACAGAAACCTTTATCTTAAAATTAAATTATTAAAACAATCTCAACTTTTCCTTTGTCTTATATTTCAGCATTTTATAGCTTCTAATAAATTCCTAGCACATACTGAAAAGGACGTCTATCTTTCTTTCACCATTTTTAGACAAGTCTTCTGAGTTGGTTCTGCTTCCAAGTGCTATTATAATATGCAATATATATTGGCATACTCTGATGTCTTGTTAAAACAGTAATGCAAGCTGAAAGCAGTGTATTGGTGACATATTATCAGTTTACTCAGGGCACACATGTCAAAAAATATTAAAATAAGGCTGAGCAGGGAGGCTGCCATGGGAATCTAGACTCTGGAGCTCTCAAGCGTGAAGGGCTCCTACTGCAGAATATCATTCTCACAACATCCACCACACCTCAGCCTGGCCTTCTGGCAAAACCCCACTGTTGAGTCTGGGCAGGGGCACTGAACAACAGATAAATAAAATGCAAATAGCTGGAATCACTCCCAAAAAAGACTCTGGCCACGACTGAGGCAGCACTGGAGTGGCAGGTTTGAAAGCAGACTACCATCCATCAAATTTGTTTTGTGTGAGGTCAGAGGTCTTGGCACATCCACTCCTCCGTTTGCACAGGGAAACTACTGATTTATTTTTATTTTTACCTCCATGCATTTTTCATGCCTGAAGCACTATTTACTACTTCTCCAGAGCATATATATGTAGGATTGAGTAACCAGAGGTTTAGGTATTTCCAGGACATGCTCTGAGAGAATATTCTGAGGCAGGTAAGGAAGGGTTGCTAAGTCACCAATGCTGATACAACTTTACACAGTGAGAAATCTGAGACCACTCCTCACCTTCTTTTATATTTACACTCAAATCCTAAGCCTAATTCCTGTACAGAAATGAAAGCAGCGTTGATATTTGAAACTTCCTTTTCTCTGTGCTAAAATAAATAGGCAATTTTAATTACTTTAAACTTTGCCCTACGATTTCATGAGCATGCAGCTTCCTTGCTGTGAAGAAGTCCTGGAAATGACACATATTATAGAACAGATGAAGACCAACAGGAAAAAATCAGTGCTTGGATACAAGCAAGCAGGACCAACATTTGGAAACATGCAGAAGATGCACACTGAGTATTCCCCCCACAGGAAGCTTCTGCCATTTGCAGTTTCTCCACAGCCTCTCACCAATGCAGTGCCCCAGCTGCTGAGCTTGGAAGGCACCTCTGGAGGTCACCCAGCCCAACCTCCTGCTCAGGGGAGACCATCTTCAAAGTCAGGTCAGCTTGTCCACTGCTGAGCTCTCAAAACTCCCTGGGTAAAGAATCTGCAACCTCTCCAAGCAGCCTCTCCCAGCACTTAACACCCCCCTGTGAGGAGTTTTTATTGTAGCAATTATGATGTGATATTCTGAGGTAGCAAAAAGGCCTGTTCTGATACTTGAACTGCTATGATCTCAAGCAATTAAACCATATTTCACCACAATCTCCACAGGCTCTAGACTGTAGAAATTATTGAACAAGTAGGAAAACTATTTTTGGCTTGGAAGGTACAAGCTATTCCTTCTTTTCCTATCTGACCTAGAAAATCAGAAGTATAATCAAAAGATGCTATCATGATAGTCTTGCAAAAGAACAACCACACATGTCATTTGAATCACAAACATTGTGTATTTCCCATGTTCTAGTTTGTGAGATGACTGAAGAGCTGAAAATGAAAGGTAATTTATGTTCTACATTGTTTTAATTCTCTTAACTTATCCATTTCCTTGGCTGTATTTCTCTCAAAAAGGAGGCTACACACCCATGTGAAGTGTCTTAGAGGATTAACAAAACAGCATCCCAGAACAAGGGAACTCAATTTATCAAGTCTGCTGGACTATACTGTCATGAAAAGGGCTCTAACATACACTCCCTCCTGCTAAGTGTAAGAAATGTCTAGATTCGAAATAAAGGACAGATTTGAAAAGTAATTACATCAGCACTAGGAAGTTAGAACAGTAACATTTACAAATAAAAACATAGTATTAACATACTTCAGAATACCCAAGAAGCCAGGAACTCACACTTTTATTAACTGTCCAATAATATGTTGAATGCAATTAACATTTAGTCTAACACATATTTCACTGGGTGAGAGAAAAAAAAACAACTTTTAAAGGGCTTAAATTTTATCTATTAAAAAAGACAGCAGAAAAAGTCAGTGCAATTAAGGAAAGCTGATTTTTATGTGACATTATGCTCAACTCTTAGTTTTTTGAAAGTTTACAATATTCCTTTGGATCATGACATATGGGTTGGCAAAACAGCTTTAAGATTCAGCCTGAGGCAGCAGTAAAAATAAAGTGTTTGTATTTTGACTTACACTTGCTATCTACAGCTCTCAGTAATTACTTCCTAATCTCACTGGGCTACCAAAATACAGTATAAAGTCATCTGAAGTGCAAGAAATCAAAAGCATCTTGTAGAAATCAAAGGACCTCTTAAGCTTTGAAAGCCTGGGTCACAAGACAACAGGTAAGAGAAATGCTGTCCAAGCTCACAATGAGTATTCTTCTGCATTTCCAATTCCAATTCAGTTCCTGTACATTTCCTCTTTTCTCTCATACATCCCTAGACAAAGCTACTGCATTTCACCTATGAAGTTAACCCCCAGCTGTGATCTGTATGTCTACACTAGGCTTTTAGTAGATAAAGAACAGGACAGATCAAAAGTTGATCAGATGATCACAGAACAAAGTATACTTTAATCTCTTCCTCTGCTGTTTAGGAGAAGTCCATGATTGAGGTACATATGACAGTCCTATGTGAGGGAAGTAAATGAACACTATGAACTTTTGATTTTTTTTTTAACTTCTGGCTCTATTTACAAAGGAAAAGTTTGATCTTCCACATAAGAAATATACTCAGACAAAATATTCTCAGAAACGCCATGAAAATCATCACATTTGAAATTAAAGGGAGTTTCTTCTTTTGAAATGGTTTTATATGTGCTTGGCAGAGAGAAATAGGAAAAACCAGCTTATATTTGCATCTGGAATACTCTGTTTGTATGGAAAGCTATTTCCATCAATCCAGATTTCTCCCATTCCTGTTTTACAGCAAGCCTAACGCTTCATCCACTTTTGCTGCACAGCACACAAGTCTTTGATCCACATGGTACAAGTGGCAGTGTCAAGTCACAGACACCCAAAAGCCCAACTGTGATTCCCACTTCTGCCTGCTGTGACTGGGCAACAGGGCACTGGAAGCAGCCACAACAAACCCCAGCAAGGATCAACAAGGGTTAAGGCAGACAGCATGTCTCAATCACTGTGACCCTGGCATACAGTCCTAGAAAATGTCTCATCCTCTAGTGACCTGGTCTAGTCCCCCTTTTCCTCCCAAGGTGTGCCTTCAAGAAAAATCTGCTGCATGAATAGCCAGGAACAACTTGCTCATAAATTGTAGCAACTTAAGACAACAAAATCTCTTCATCTCTGCAATCAGCAAATAGGAATCAAAAAACTATCACAGTATTTTTGTCAACCTTTTCTTTGTTCTTAAACCAAGACCTATCAAGCAATGCTATTCTTTTCCATTCTGTTAGTCAGATATCCTCAGCTTCAAATCTAACAAAATTTGAAGTCTATCAGAATAGCAGAAGATATTCCTCAAATCAGTCTACCTATCTACACTGCTGTCTGCCAAGTGCATGAAGAATATTCCTGCATTGCCAATTCCTGACAGAGTGCATCTGTGCTGTCTCTTAATGAATCCAGCCTTGAAATCTCAGCAGAGGTAAAAAAATAAGACAGGTAGTACCTCATCTTCTACAATTAGAAGAAAGTATATGAAGGCAAAAGTGTTAAGAGACCAGCAAATAAAAAGAAAAAAAAAACTTCAAAGCACTTCAAGAAGCTTATTATGAATAATTACTGCAAAACTGCCTTCTCAAGAATATCTACAAAATACTACTTAATTAATTTTAAAATGCAGCTCATCTTTAAGAAAAACAGTCCTCCCAGGAAATTCTGAACACAGCAGAGTTTAGAGGAATCTGGTAAATGAAACAGAATGCAACTTCAAGCATGGCTCGGCACTTTCTGAACACAACAATGAAATGCTGTGTAACTTGAAATGGCTATACCAGAAAACTAAAAACACATTCTCACTTCCACATGAAGTTCTTTCCATTCTAAATAAAGTAAGTTTTCTAAGTCTACATCCAAAACTCCAAAAAACCTAACCTGTCTTTTATGGAAATTTACTCACTCTCATAAAACATTTGCTGCTCTTCCATTTTATCCCAGTGAACACTGCATACTATGAACACAGGGAAGATAGAAATACTTTTTTATGCTGCCCTAAACACTAATCAAACTCTAAAAATTAACACAGCATGTGACATTGTCAGAACATTTTACTGAACACTGAACTGCACAGAAGACATTTATTCATGCACAGAATTCAACCTCTCACTAACTCTGAGTGAAATTTCACTCCATTCTAGAGGATGTCCTCAGCTTTTTTGGAATCCATTGCTTCTTATTCCAGAAGGAAAAGGAAAAAGAGAGTAGCATCAACTCTCTTTTCATCTGCCTATATTTTATTATTTATGAGAATGTGAGGAAAAGAAAAACACTGTCCATATTTATATTTGTTTATATATTTACATATATATAAAATATTGTCCATAAATATGAATATTATTCATATTTAATGAAGCAATAGCAGGTTTAACTTCAATGATTTCAATGTCTACACTGTACACTTCATTGTTTAGATTGTATTATATATGACCAACATCTTGGAGTTTGGGAAAAATGTGGGGGTTTTGCTATGATTTTTCTGTTAGATGAAAAAAAAACAAACCCAAAATCCAAACCACATTAGTAAATAGAATCTGGAAGAAAGAAAAAACAAAAGAAATTAAAAACCCTCTAAACCACTTGTGCTAGATTTTCTAGTTATACTAAAGTACCTTCCAGTTTCTACAGCTCTAGTAAAAATGTATTATTGAAGTTGAGTTTTCAGGAGAAAGTCACAGACCCTTCACCCAGACTCATCATAATATTCATAACCACAACTTCACATTCACTGCTATCTAAAGCATTTTTTACCTTTATTAAGGTGTTCACGGAGGAAGCTGTGTTTTTCCTAACTGAAAATTTAGATTCACAAAATGTGTTTCCCTGCAATGTAAGAAAGGAGGGAGCTTCCTCTTGTAGTAAACAGAGCCTTGAGGAATGAGCTACTGGAAGCCAAGTCCACATAAGACACAAATGCCTGCTGGTTATGACAGCATTCATTATTCCAGCTGTTAATTGCCATTAAAAGTCTCTTTTACCTAGAACCTGCATCCAATTTCCTTGTTTCTCTCACAGTTTCTCCTAGTTTCTATCTCTTCCTTGTGATTGCTTTGCCAGGTAATAAACCATGTTATTATTTAGTCTTGCCAACCTCAAACGTTTTATTGGCTGCCTGCAGGTTTACACCAGCTGCAGTTCTGGAGGTTTCAGATCAATAGATATCACTGACATCCTGAGAACAAGCCCTGGGTCAGACAGGATGCTACTAAGGACCAAAAAACCCCAGGTCCCTTTGAAGGTTTCTCTTGTACTGGATTAAGAGAATTAACAAAAATCGATGAGGATGTTATTCTCCTACAACATACCTAATGTGGAGGTTGTAAAAGTAATTTATAAATTTTTCTGACTGAATTTCACATCACCCAGAACCAAGTGTTTATCACTGTTACACAGCCAAAGAAATTTAACACAAGCGATAGGAACCTTTCAAAGAAACTTCTGATAAAATTGTACAGTGCTGCTTCTGCTTCAGAAAAACATTAAAATGGGTGCATTCCACACCATCCAAAAGGCCTTAAAGAGATGTGGAATTCAGATTTGGAATATGAAAATGACAGTTTTAGCTGAAAATTCTTTTTGCATGCTTATCGCCTGAGGGCTTCTTCAGTTAATATTAATGAAATCATGTTCACTTCTACCAAATAAATACTTAATAAAGCAATTCTGTTTAATGTATTAATCTAACCTTTATACATGTATTTTTATTTTTGAAAGTTCAAACCTGAAAGCCTCCAGGTGTTACACTAGAAACTAAATGCAAATACTCAGATTCCTTGGAAAATTTATGCTTGTAACGAATTATCTGCTTGTTATAAAGATTCCTATAGGCGCAGTCTAGATATGCAGAATGAAAAGAATAATTTACAACTGGAGCAAATGCTAGATTTAAAAGTATGCAGAGGACAGTCGCTGATAGAGCAAGGGGCTTAAGTCCTAAGATTAAAGCTTACAGGATCTTGCACTGCTAATGACACTTCAGATTTGCACTTTTTGCAAATGACTTTTATCTAGGCAATGAAGCTTCCAATATTACAGCAGTGGTTTGGATTTTTTTCCCACCCATTTTTACAGAATTGCAACATGACTTTAAGACGTCATCACTTTATTTCTCCCTAAACTGTATAATGAACAAAACATTGCATACCTTTTATAGCATCCCTGGCCTGAAGTGTTCTACATCAGTAGGAGGTGTTATTTTTGGACTCTTCTAGTGAGATTTGTCACCACTCTAAACCCTCCTAGAAGTCTGGATAAAAAGAAATAACTTGCCCCCACTTTTTAAGCGTCATAGGAGATTCTTTTTTTTACATGACACTTTCCAACTAAACTGTACACTAATGCTTTATAATCTTAGAAAGCAATTTCAGGACCTGAAAACACTAGATATAATATTAAAGACAAATATACATCTCTCTATAAAAGAAGAACTATCACCTTAATGTTATAAATGCTTCTGAGAAGAATCCTTTCTTCAACCTGCTTCATACTGTTTTGGAGGTTCTTTTATGGTTGCCTTTAGAAGACCCCAAAGGAGTATCAAATTTAATCTAATTCAGAATATATATAAATGCATTTCCTGCAATATAGCATAAAGTCACAAATATATTAAAAATATTGTAATGTTGATCCATCAGGCCAAGCTCAAATAAGTTCCTGGAACTCTTTTCCATCATTATACAGCATCTACAATACACTAGTGGATAGGCAAGAGGGAAAAAAAAAAAAAAAGGGGGGGAG
>VZTB01009203.1:695553-718103 GCA_013397245.1 Thryothorus ludovicianus
AAAAAAGAGGGGGGAAGGTAGCTCCAAAGATTCTGTTGATTCCTATTTCCTCTATATATCTGCTAAATTTACAAGCAATTATTTTGAGCCCAAGAGCAGCAAATTCAGAACAATGAGTTCTACAGGTTAGATAAGTGTCATAGTGTCAAAAAGTGGGTTTTCTTTGTCTTGGGGCTTTTAAAAACAATTTTCCATTTTTCAAGACAGTTATTCGGGGGGAAAAAAGAAATCATTAAATGAGTTATATGTAAACTCACACTGCATTTTTATCTCTATATGGTCTTACTACTTTGCTAATTTATTCTCTGGGGTACTGACTGCACCAGAGTTATACTTATTCACTGACAGCTGTGCTGGTGATAGCTGTGATTAGTTACAGTGCAGGCTATTTCATTTTGGAACAAGGATGGGTTTTGTTATCAATCCAAACAGCCTCTGTGTCTCAGTGAAATAAGGGACTTCATCAGTGCACTAACACAAGACAACAGCTGTAATTAAGGCAAATCCATAGTATCTAAAGTTCAGCTGAGAGAGGACAATCCTAAGCTTTTCTCACTTCCCAAAAGAAAATTTTACATCTTTAATGATACGTCACCATCCAGTTTTCTAAAACCATCTCCAGATATTTTTTTTAAAAGATGAATGTAATAGGCACATAAGAGATTGTCTCTCCTAGTACAATTTTTTTGTAATCATATACTTTCCTTTATACAGCCCCCTTTTTTCTCTCCTCTGCTCAGTTTTGACCAGTAATTTCAATCAAGCCCTCCACTACCACATTCAAGTTTTACTTTGATGCACAACACAGAAATCAACAACATAGATACCAGGAGAATATACTGTAAAAAATCTATTTTTCATCATACCAGCAGTGCAGTGCTTAATTGCTGAGAGGATTGCATATGAAAATTCAGAATAAAGTCATCAAAATAAATGCTTAAAAAGCTTGTACTAAATTTTTGATGTAGAGGAGGAAATATCATGTGCATGACTAGAATTAAAACCAAATAAAAACAGATTTCCAAGCACCTAGTTCACAGCAGTAGTATGACTGCTTAGGTAAGATGTTCTCTTCTATCCAAATACTCATGCTGTAGAAGAAAAAACTAAAACATTAAAAAATCACAATATCCTTAATAATTGTAGCAGCAATTTGTCTCTTAACCAGTACCTAGAAAGCTTATGAAGCCTGAATTGAGTACAGCCCAGTTCAGTCATGCCCTCAAACACAAGGCAAAAGAAACCTTTGAAAGTATTTCAAACTGTAAATCCAAATAAATCTCCTTCAGAGTTTATCTAATGCTCTCAGTTTTCATGTTTGACAAATGTGAGAATTTTCCCAGCAGCCAAATAAACTTTACATTAAAAACAAAAACAAGGACTTGGACTTTACCATATCAGAGCTAAAGAAAGAAGGCAGTGCTACCAAAGAACATGTCATATATGTGAATACAGTTCCAGGTAACACACAAGTCAAGTTACAAGCATTGGAAGTCTAAAGGTGAGTGTACAAACTCACAATAACATGATTCCATGAAATGTATTTATTTTCTTAGGATCTAACTTTTAGAAAAGGTTCACCTCAAGAACTGGTTACAGGACTCTTTCCCATTTAAATACCTCTTCAGTATCACAGATGCTGCTAGAATGGCATAAAGGTTGAAATCTTTTACCGTTCTTGCCCAGCATTTGTTCTTACTGCTTTTTCTAACCTCTTCACTAATTACCTGCTAACAGGTAAACTCTCTATCAGTCTGGAAATTATATATAACAATATTCCTTCAGAGACAACTGAAGAGGCCATAATATTAAAAACTAAGTTGTCAGCTTAAATAAAAGCTTTTGATTTCCCAAGTCCATGCAATAGCTTTCTTGATCACATCTGTTAACTTCCCTTCTTCCCACACCTCCCCCAGATTTGGAAGACTCTCTGATTGCTTACATTTCCTTCGTTTTATTTGAATCTCATTTGATCCGCAGCTTGAGAAGAAAGAAGAATAGGATTTCTCAATGCTCTGATAGGGTTCTCTTTACTCTTGCCAATAAAGGGAGCTTTGCTACAGTCTGCCTGGTTTCTTTCTTTGCCCTGAAGAAAGAAAAAGTTTGAGTTACATTACCTTCATTCAAAAACCCTCTAATAGGCATCTCAGAATCTATCAAGTTACCTTGTTCGTTTCATTAGACCAAACTAATTCTTAATGATGAATTTTAAAAATAAATAACGAAGAACACTGCATAAAACATAACAATGTGATTTTTCAACTATTGAATTCTTTGCTACTGTTATTATTTTCTTTGGTATTGTGAGTACTATTGCTCACAAAGGACTCCTGACAGAGCATTAAAGGAGGGCATGCACAGCTAATATTTCTTGCTTTCACGCACACAAAAACTTCCCCACCCAGATATACTGTGGGTCATTACAGACTGTAAAAAGTCTACAAAGCAGTGCCATTTTCTTGGAAAATCTGACAAATTCCATTTGAAAACACCAGCTCAATTCTGGGAAAGTAATTAAGTGTTCTGTAGAGTGTTTAATAAAAAAAAACACTCCATGACACAATATTCCAAGAGGTCATTAGAAGTAAGCAATTTAGTTTGGGGCCATTTGTTTGATCCTGGAATTTTTACAACCACAGAGAAAAAGAAGAAAATGGTGTAGAAGCATAATTAATACAAATCTTCATCAGTCTCTATCTACGTGAATTCTTAAATGTGACAATAAAGTTCAACAGATGCTACCACAATGCCCAGGTCTGAAGTCCCCACAGCCTCTCTCATCTTTACATGTCAAAGCCAACTCTGCGAGCACAGCGCAGGAACCTCACCTGGCCACGTACAGCACGGAGCCAGAGCAGACCCACAGGAATTCCAGCCCTTGCCAGGGAACTTTGCCCGGCTGGGCAGCTATTCCATGGTGCTGGGGCAGGGCCGGGCCGGGGGCCCGAACGGGCAGGGCTGAGGGCCCAAAGGGGCAAGGCCGAGGGCCTGAACGGGCCCGAGGGCCCGAACGGGCAGCATGCTCCAGACTCTTGTCCCGCACACAGTGCTGTGGACACGGAGCAGCACCGGCAGGCACATACAGCCAGCTCCAGAAGGTCACACAGGCACAGGGATGCTCACCTGCCCCTTTCTGCACTGGCCTCCCCCTCCATTGCCACAGATGAAGCGCGGGGCTTTGTAGCACGAGGCCAAGACAGCATTTGGCCAGCCAGGAGGAAAGCCACAAACTTCCACGGCTATAAAATAAGGGGGTTTGTGGCTTTCTAATTTTTTTTTAATCTTAGTCATGTGCTACAATTCACCTTTGGTCTTCAGGAAGTGGAAAGAAAAAAGTACTGCAGCTAATAAAGTAGCAGCAATGCTACTTTGCACCATAATCGTAGAAAGTAACATGCTAACAAGTGGTTACAGATTCCGGCAAAACACACACAGGCCAACAGAAGCCCAATCTGGCTCATTCTAGAAACGCAGTACCTGGAAAAATAGCCCAGCACTGAGATTTATAGAAAACTCCAGGAATAAATGCTTACTCAAACAAAAAGGAGATCTGCAACCGTACGCTTTCCCCACCAAAACAGTATATGAATTACAAGTCAGCCCATTATACCTACAGATGGCATGAAAGCAGTACAAATTTCTGTACTAAACATTTACATATCAACTCAGCAAAAAAACTGAAGTTCTAAAATTCTTAGCTCCCATACTGACTTCAAACACCAATTGTATCAATGACCCTGGGCCGCTGCTCATTCATATATTCCTAGGTATAAATGCAAATTCAGTGCAGGGACTTTTGCACTTTCAGCCTCTCCTTTCCCTCCCAAGACACCAACCAACCCCTTCCAAATCACAGAGAATTAAAGTGCCTCCAAAGTTTCATTCTTACTAAACAAGTGCACTCCACAGCTGAACAGCAGCATTATGACAGTGCTACATCCTTAAAAATCTGGCAGGAAAAAAAAAAAATCCAAAGATATTGGTAAGACATAGAAAGGATTAAGGATTTAGCTCCTAAGATTAACATAAAAAGGGGAACATTCTCAGAACAATTGAAAATAATTGATCTTGAAAATAATTCTGTATTATATTGGAAAACAAAAGTGAAAACTGACTACAAATAAAAAATCTTTTAATACTAATGAAGTACACATAACTGTTTCTCAACTCGAATACACTAGATAATTCAGAGAAATTACGACAAAGAATTTCAATGAATTACAAGCAATAAAAAAGGCAATCAAAACTTTTACTTTCCAACAAGCACAGTTATTGTTGCATGCTACAACATACAGAAATTACTTCCATTATCCTTTATATGTTAGTCAACAAAAAGTACCTTACCTTATTCTCCACTGTCTGAGCACAGAGGATTAAAAACAAAGTATTAGGCAGAAACTGCAGGTGTTTTGTATCAAGAAGAAAATCCAAATCATTGCATCAATAAGCTTAGTGGCTTGTCCAGCATGCCATGCACACTCTATAGAGATATTTAAAGAAAACTTATCCACATCCTTTTTTCTGTAAGCTTCCAGACTTCCCAATTGGAAACCCAAAGGCAGCCGTTCATTACCTCCTCCAAAATGCAGATCTCAGCAACACCACACTGCAAGAGGAGCCACCACAGCTTGATTTTCCCTCCTAGTAATTCCCTCCTTGCCAACTACTGCACTGCAGTCTTTCTGAGTGCTGTGCAAAATGCAATCGAGGGAGGGATGAAAAAGCTCAGCAAAGAAACAAAGCTACAGGAAAGTTCTTCCAAATCATCTCATGACTTCTTAGTCGTGGGCTGAAAGGCATAAACTGCCGAGTTTGGTGGGATCTCTTAGCATTTTCTCTGCTGTTCCTCCTCTCATGTTCCTGCCTACTTTTTATTTCATTTTTCACAGGATAATTTGAGGACAGTACTTTGTGGCAAAACTAGAGGGAATGAGGGGAAAATAATAAACGATTTTGTTATAATAAAGCTACCTTTAATTCTCATAACCATAACATTTTAAGGGATTAAAACCAAAATGTCTTTTAAGGCTTAGGGTGTTTTGGTGCCATCTCAGTTCAGGGAAGGGGGAGATACTGGTGGATTTTCTTTGCTTTTGTTGCTTAAATTGGGGAGTTTAGTCAATTAACTACTTAGCACTTGGATGCTTTCCCTATACAATTAAAACAGCCGTGATTACACAACAGCAGTATTTGTGAGGCAAGTGCCCAGCAGGGGCATTAGTAATTATTCCCCAAGTGTTCCACAACAGCAACAAAAGAATCCAAACGTTAAAGAAGCTTCCACAGAAGCGGTGGGGTTGGAAGGGACACTTGGAGACCATCCAGGCCAGCCCCCTCTGCCCAGGCAGGGTCAGGCAGAGCTGCCCAGCACAGCCACCCATCGGGTTTTGAGTATTTGCAGAGAGTGACTCTGCCACCACACTGGGCAGCCTGTTGCAGTGTTTGAGCATACCCCCAGTCAAAAGCTTTTCTTGTATTCAGATGGAATTTTATCCTTTTTTTTTTTTCTCAATTTATGCCCATTGCCTCTCTGGACACTAGAAGTCTAATCTCTATTTTGAGTCACCTCTATTCCTCTCCACAGCTGCGTCTAAGAGCAAAGGGAGCAGCAATGAGCCCTCAGTCAATCAGCCAGTTGTTGGCTCATTTGAAACAATCGGCTCATCACTGCTTTCCACCCCTCCTTCCTTCTGCATCCTGCAGAGCCGGGATCAAGGCTAGATCTTCGAGCTCATGGCAGCTGCCTACCAACAGCAACCTACTGCTCCTGGAGACCCAGGTGCTCCTCAGGGGAGCATCCTGCCCAGTCTCCTCTGGTTCAGCCTCACTAGAACATTAGGCAGGGCTGAGCACATGCTGGCAATGACATGGAAAGCTCAGAAGCCCTCTGGCACCTCCCCACCTTCTGTGCAGCCCCCAGGAGAGGGGCAGTAGCCAGCAATCAGAGCGTGTCCTATGGGGATGAGCAGGAAGGAAATGGGAGAGTTTGGAGGGAGATGCATCCTTTGGGGGCTCGGCTCAAAGCAGTGCAAAGGCTGGCTGGTTTCAGGGGCAGGTTTCAAGGATCTCCTTTCCCTTAAAAGGCCAATGTAATGGGTAACATAGGTACAGACTCACACAGATACAATGAACACAACTACTCCCCATTCTCCCACTAACAGATGGGAGGAGGATTAATTTCTCAAAACTGTGCACAAGTCCTTTGCTTACTCTTTGCAGGGGCTCCTGAGTTGCCATGCACTGAAACAGCAATTTTACAATTTTTCTTCTAACCCTTAGTTAACATTGACATTCCTGTAGGGGACAATATATACCCAGTTTAGGCTCCTAAACAAAGTTTTTGTTATTTTTATTTTAAATTTTTATCTACTGAAAATAATTTTGATGAATAAATATTGAAAATAAGATGACCACTAAAGGTCATCTTCAGCTTCAAATCCCTTCCTTGGTTTGCAGACCACATGATATACAACGTTTTAAAAACATGACCACAAATTTGAAAAGGGGAAGAGAGGCCTGTTGGCTTTGAAACAGAATTAAATCAGAAAAGCTATCAGAGACTTTCTGCATGACTTAAAGCACTTCTGTATATTTCTATTCTCCTTTGTGAGGAACAAATCCCCTTTCTCTGATCTTACCTGGGCACCTACCAAGTTCCCATCTCTTCATATGTATTACCTTGTATAATAGGACTCCAGTCTTAAGCTGGGAACTGTCAAAAGTGAAAAAATAACTAGAAATAAGGAATACAAAAACAATTATATCTTGGTAAAGTTGGGGAGAAGAAGGACCAAAAATATCCCTTTCCCCTAAAAACCAAACATAAATGGTAAAATAAGATCTTTAATTATTTTTTTTGTTTTGTTTCTGCTGTTAGTCTAAGATTAGCACCTTAACATTTCTTAACCTGTTTTGCTTCAGGACAGTGAAAACTGCTTCAAGACAGCCACATGCAGCCTAGTTGCTTTCTGGCAGGCATTCACACACCAGCACAGAGGCACACAACATTTCTTAGGAAAACACCACCAAACACCTAGCACCAACTTTGAAATTGTGGCCAAAGGAAAAAAAAGTCTTACAGAAAGATAGCAAGTCTGCTTCATAAATTGTTCATGGTCCTGTGTGGGAGAGTAAAAGAGAAAGAGAAAAGACCAGAAGAGCGTCCAATTATTCCAGCAGACTACTTCCTTTTCCTGCACCCTTCACGTGCTACTTCTAGATCACAACCTAAAAAGGACTTGTTATACTCTTATGTGAACCTACAAAAAGAACTTATTGTGACAAGAACATGAACTTCTGTATATAACCATCATCGTTAATTCACATAATTCATTACCAACAAGAAGTTCTTGGTCACTTAGTTCTTAATGCTTATCATATGGTCTAGTAATACTGCAGCAAAAAGCTTAATTTATATCCCTTCCCACAGAGAATTCTCAAAGAGTCTCTCTACCTTCCAGCTTTATAAAGCTGTACCTGTTCCGAGGAAAAAGCCACAGAGTGGTCCCAGAGCATCACCGGCTGCTCCTCTCCAAAGACACAACCCCCATCACTCACCTGAAGGACTGATGAATTTCCTATGGTCACGTCAAGAAGTTGAAAGGAGCACGTTTCACTTCTTTTATCCATTCCTAATTTAAAGCTTAAACTGAAGGCAAACAGGACTAACTTTTTTTTAAGAAGTATAATTTCTTTTTAAACTCCAGAAAAAGTAGAGTGGAACAAGGAAGGAAAGCACAACCCCAAACATATTTAAGGTACTGTTCTAAAGGATTCAGGACATTTTCTCCTCTTGCAACTAAGGTTAAATGCAGTTTTCCAAATTAGGCTGAGGCTGACTGAGGAAGCTGGTTACCACCTATGAGTTTTAACCATATTTTTAATCTATTTGAAATCAAATATCTAAGTGGAAGATTTTTTTTGTGAAATAGAGATAATAATTTGCTTACCTTCCTTGTAAATACAACTGATGAAACAAAAAAAACCCCAAGCTTCCATATACTATCATGCAACTTAAATCCATCAGGCAAAATGCAGAATTTGCCAAATAGTCCATTCTGAGTGTGTGCAAGACACACAATGAGATAGAACAATGCTACAATAGGTTTATTTATAGAAATGAGAATGAAACTTGTGTTGACTTTTGAGGTATTACCTTCATTCATAACTAAACCAAGCCCAGGCACTGAAGATGATTTGTTAAATTAATATCACCAACTTAAAGATGTGAAAACACAAAGGAGAACAAGGTACTTTACAGTGTCATGCAATGATACTAATACTAAAAACAAAATTAAAAAATCAACCAAAAATCCCACCAAAAAAAAAAATCCCAACTCGCACAACTGTCATGAGGTTTCTCAACGTACATATTAAAAATATACACAGCAGAAGAATTGTTCCTACCTACCTGTTTACATGAAAAAAATTCACAACACAAACCCCAGTGACACACAAGACTGCAGTCTGTGCTTCCGACAGATTAATATATTGTTTCCCACTGCTGAGAGCTGGTCTTGATTCAGTTAAAGTCTAAGCACTCAGGCTTTCCTGCTGGGAAACAAACAAGTCAAGTCGGTTTCAAGCATCTCCTATTAATACACAGAAACAATTCTCACAAGCCTGAAGGCAAAAAAGAAAAGTAGTAGGTAAAGGCTGCACTAAACCTTACAGACTAGAGCAAATCAAAAAGCTGCACTGAAACTCACTTTTTCACTAGCAAATTCATTGCAAAAGCCTGTTTACTTCATGGAGGAAGTCACCACTAGCATCAGTGAGTCAATATCTACAAGAACGTTTTACATAATGGGAAAATTTTTATTGGCCAGAGGTTCACAGTGTTCTTAAATTTCCAGAAACTGCAGATGTAAAGATACTTCTGTTAACCTAAACCAAAACCAAGAAAAGAAACTATCTGAGATGCACGCTCCATTTCACAACACAGCTCTAATTTTACTGGCTACTGTTCTTCAACCTTCTCAGCATAGGAAAGACTTACACTCTGATATTAAAAGATGGAAATGTGAACACTGGAAACAGAGGTAGCTTTCAGATTACCACCCTCTGGTATTAAAACATATTAGCCAGCATGAAATTTTGGTTAGCACGTTGTTGCCAGTTCTGAGCTGTGATACTAAGAACTGAAGTAGTTTTAAGGAACCAGTTTTATTCTTGTAGAAAATTAGTGAGCCAGTCAGAATGTATTTACAAGAAAGCATGTTACCATCTTAGTTCTTCCATTTTCACTTTACTTTTAAAAGCTAATAAGAGAGCCAAGAATCATTAGTTAGTAATGAACTGAAAGGAGTTCCTTCCTTCTTTTAACAAGAAAACATGCTGCAACAGCACTACAGTATAAAATCCAGTTTACTCCAAGTAATGTAGTTTGCAGGAAGGAATCCCTCCTCAGTTTCCAGAGGGCTGATAACAGTTTAAGGATTATATTTAAAAACAAAGAGTAAATTCAAAACACTGCACAGGTCATATTACTCCTCTTAATCTGCTAAAAATTACCAATCAAAAAATTCAAATTATATTTTAGTTGCTGCTTTTAAAATATTTTGAATGATACTTAAGAGTAAGCATTTTTATCACGCAACTTTTTGAAAGTTAGAAATTGAATAAATATTTTGAATTAATGTCATGGGTCATACACCCACAAGTATCAGGATTAGCATTCTAAAAGAGACTTTAAATTATGAAGCTGCTCATAAACTAAAGCCTATGTGTTAAATTTCCAAAGCAGAGACCACATTTGTTTTAGTACTGAAGTAGTGTAATTCTATTACTATGACAGAGTAAAACAATTTTCCTAGCAGGCCACAAAGCATTCAGGGGAGCCCAAATTCAGAGTTAAGCTCATATTCAGCCAAATCTTAGTGCTGGTGCTCCATAATGTAATAAATGAACAACTGTTTCTATAGGTCTCACTTTTTTATCTGCTTTTGGTGATGCAAATCCTTTCTAAAGCATTCTGTCCTACTGAAACATTCTCACCCCCCACAGTATATCAAGACATCCCATCTCACTTTTCTTCTCATGGACAATTTACTGATGTATTTGCCAGCAAAAGCCACGTTGATGGTAACAGAAGAATGAATGAGGAAGGTCTCCTGATTCAAGTAACTATATACTTCTTTTTAAATTGAAACCTAGTGATGGGGACTACCTCCTCTGCACAACAGAACCAACCTGTAATTATGGAGAAAGAAAAAAAAGCACATGCAAAGCAGAAACAAAAAGCACATTTCTTTCTGTTATCTGCTGGTGCAATAATTCATCTGAAGGCCTAAATTCCATGCCTGGAACATACAAACCAAGACCAGCAATGCAGCTGCACTGCTCAAGTAAAAAGCAAAATCTCCAAGTCACAATCACCAAAACATTCTCCTGGGTCCTCAACACACTTCCCAATGTGTCCCCTCACCCTCCATGAACTGGCAGGCTGCACTCCTGATTCGCCCTACTGAAAAACTACAGCCAGAAAAATATTGGCTTTGTGGTCTGCCCTAAGTCTTCCACTCAAATCTCATGAGCAGGCACAGGCACAGCTCTTCCTACACTGTTAAACATCTGGAAATCATGCTGGAGCAAACTTAATCTGCTACTTTGCAAGATGGCCCTACAGAGCTCAGAACCCTTGGAGCTACTCTTATAAGCTAAGGTAACACCATAAAACCCATTGCCTCAATTCAGATAGGAACATAATGTCAGAGAAGCTTCAGTAATTCTTTTCTAATGCTGTATCTCCACATGGTACAGGGAAGAATCTCAGTACAGTAATCTGAAACATAAAACTCACAGTGTAAATTAGAATAAAACCTCCAAACAAAACTAAATAACCACAAAAGAAATAAAATACTAATAAAACATCTAGATCAGAGATAAAGGATGAACTAGAAAAAGAAATCCTTGCAGCAGCAATGAACAGCTGTGTTCCAGCCTATGGTCCTGCCCTTGATCTAGGCCTCTGGTGAATGAGAAAAAGGAGATGATGAAAGCTGGCAGAGCACCACTCCACACCTGAAAGGATCCTGTTTCTGGAATGGAGACTTTTGTCTTCCTACAGTCTTGTGTCTTCCACAGACAAAGCTCCCTGTATGACACACTGCCTTCCCAGACCTCACACCTCCAGTCCAACTATCCACAAGCCTGAGCACACACTGGAGACAACCCTGAAGCCTTCTGTGTTTAGACAGCCACCAGAAACAATTACATCTGGGCAAATTGCAGGCAGTGGTTACTGATTTAACATGTGCAACACTCCAGCATCTATTTCCCCCATGCATTTCTCCCTCCTTCAGTATCTGCAGTAGACCAGTTTTCCCAGTTAATGTAATGCTGAAAATTCACCAGCCTGACTTCAGTTCTCATACTGCCTGCTTTTCCAAACTTAGTTGGGATTGTCTAACTAGTTCAGCCACAGTCATAGCAAAGCTGTGATACTGACTGACCACAGTGGGTATCTGCAGAAAGAATGAACACAAGTCACTGCTTATCCAAGTTTCTGACAACAGATTAATACCCTACATCATCTTAGAACAATGGAAGCTGAACTCTTCTGTACTAATTTACAGCCATTATACACTAACCTCTTTACTCTAGCAGTGAACATCTGGATAAGTAGGGAAACACCACCTCAAAAGTCACTCGTATCCAAACATTTAAGCTTTCTTAAAAAACATTTCTATTTACAGGAAAGTGAGTAGAGATCAGAAGAACAGAGAGACATCAGTTTAAGGAATCACATGGGCACAGGGAGTCCTAACAGGGAATAAGGCCATACAGAAACATTATTAAAACACTCACTAAATGCTCTTGCTTCCATTTTACTTGATGTATGTACTACTTGGCAATAGGCTCTGATGCTTAAGCCCTGCTAACTGACTACAACATTAAGATATTGGTACATCTTCATCTGGCCTTCCCACCTCTCCCTTGGAATTTACTATGCTTACAGTAGTGAAAAAAACAAAACAAAAACCCAAAACAAATAAAAAACAAATCCAAACCTAAAAGCGTGACAAAATCATGACTTGTTTATTACAGTTCACAACATCATATAACATAAAACTCATATTCAGCAGTGATTTAAACACTAGGTTTAAAGGTACAAAGTGAGTTCCAGTACTCTGCAGCTCCGGGCCTACTCTGAGTGATGGAAATACACGATTTCATTTTGGTGTCAGTAACAGCATCAAGCCTGACACATTGCATCTAGTCTTAACATCAGGCTCTAGCATTTCATTTAATAACTCAGGACAGCCATCCATATTTATTATCAAGATCTTTCCTGTACATCAATAAATTCTTCCACAGGCACATGAGACATGTACTCCTTTCTCACAAGATAACTGCAAATAAAATCCTTCCTTTATGCAAAATCTCGTGTTTGATCATTTACCTTTCTCTTTTTTTCTTTCTTTTAAAGCAGAAATACACCATCCCACTCGTTTTTGGAGGGTGTATCACAACCCTGCTTTTACCACTCCCTAGGCCTCCTCTCACTACCTTCTTCACCTAAAAAAAGTAAGACACAACCTCAATATACTACAGCATGTTGTCAGTTCTTCCCTGTCCTGACTATGTTCTCTCTGATGAACATGCCAGTGGGATACACTGTTGGATGCCATTTTGGCTGTGGGAGCAATAGTTATTCCTCAATCTGGGGTCTAAGCACAGCAAAAATGCAGGGACAAATCCTGTAAATTGCCAAATCTTAGCCTGTAAACAGAGTTAGCCTCCTAACCCCTTGAAAGTAAAGGTAGGAGTGAAGAAGCAGGGCTAGGTTTTGTTAATTTTTATGAATCTACTAAGACAGTGCAGAATATTATTAGCCTTCTCTCTATACACTATCCTGGACAAGGTCAGAACCAAGGCTTTCTATTCAAGATGACCAAGGCACAACTTCCTTCTTGATTCATTCCCACCTTCAGCTTTGGCCTCATTCACCAAGCCCATCATCTAACTAAGGACATGTTGTAAGAGATGGGACAGAGAGTGCTGTGGATTTAATTAGCATAACCAGTTTGATAAACAAGAGGCCTTGGCAAAAACAAACAGAGCTTTGAAGATTGCAAGAAGATTGGATCAAGTCTGGCGACAGGGAACCAAAATGAGATTTAGTAAAAATGTTACAAAATGTGTAAGTTTGTTTGTATGATGTTTAGCTCCAATCAATGTAGTAAAAGATTACCAGCCTTCCTAGAATGGCATACAAGCATAGGTAGCTCACAGAAAAACCAGATTCTGATCACCAGCAGTGTCCCTGTCTCTCTCTCAATCACCGATAAGGAATGACAAGTTCACATTTGATACAATGTATGGCTGGAGACATCATAACTGCTATCTTTTAATTGCCCCTTAAAGGGTTATTATTAGTCAGCTCTAAGTGATTATTAGCAAACTGATAAAACAATAATGGCCAAGTACTCTCACACAACAACTTGTCCATTTTTCCAGTTATCACACTGAGTTATTCCAAAATAAATGATTAAGATCCCTGCCTATTACTTGAGCCTGTTATATTTTGAGAAACTAACAGCATCTGACAATCCCACACTTTAATCCTGGCCAAGGTTAGAAAGTCAACAAAGATTTTTGCAAACTTCTCTATTTCTTTTTTGGAAACATGTGACACCCACTAGCTCTCTCACATCACTTCAACAGCTGTTAAACTCAGGTCAAGTCTGTTAAGCTAGGCTTCCAGCTACTAGATCTGAAATTATTTAAACTTTCTAACTCTAAGAAGTGGATTTTTGCTATGCTATGACTTCTTCAAAAGAAAAAAGGATTAGTCTCAGCTTCTTACAAAAAAAATGCATCTCATGCATTTCTTGCTCAGTGCTTTTTAATGCTACTAAACTTTTTTTTTCCTAGCTTGTTATAGTTACCTTGACTCTGTAAATCACACTAAAAATACTTCTACCTGTAATGAAAAGAGAACCCAATGTGACTAACTTGATTGTTCTTGGCCAACACCATTCCTAAAGATGAAGTTTGGGACTTGTTCTACTTATAGCCCTTTGGTATGGAAGAATTCAAAGACCTCAGCAACCTCATTCTGCTATCTTTGAAGCAATCCTACCAGCGAGGAGTAGTTAACAAATCCACTTTTAATTTAGTTTGTATCTCAGCTCTAACTGCTGCAGAGAGAGAGTCAAGGGTCTAATCACAGGTGTTTAGTACAATTCCAGATGCCAAACCCTGTGTAGAACTGGCAGATAAAGAGTTTAGCCAGATGGAAGATCTCATACTTTTTAAGCATCAACTTCACACCACAGGGGACAACCTACAGCATTTAAGATGGTACTCAGTGCCTCTGTGTGTAGGCAACATCTATGTTCCCTAATGTTTTTCTAAAGTTAGTAACCAGTCAGTGCTTAAGCAAAGAAATACTACCATGGTGTGTTTAAGTTAAAACATAGCTCTTTAAAGCGAAATGCTAGGAGACAGGGTAAAAGAGATCATAAAAACCCAAAAGATTCACATGAGCATTTTTGCTGTGATGGTCAGTTTAACTAATTTCAGGATTTTAAAATCAAATATTTCTTCAGACTGCAGTTCTTCAATGCTACAGTATCCCCATCTACATGGCAGCAGGGTATGAACACAACAGGGTCAACACTTGAACAGATGAGAGCTACAACAGAGGCAGCTGCTAAAATCTAAATCACCCACACAAAAAGCATATGATTGATTCCTTCCATACCTCCTTCCCATGATGACAGCCTATCTTTTTAGTATTTTATCTAATCACTTCAAACTGAAAAAAAAACAACTCCATACGTTAGCAAGACTCTTGCCTTTGAAAAGTTTTTTTAATAAAGAGAAGACCTTAAAAAGAAAAATGCAGACATAGAAATAGTTCCAGGCAGAAGCCTGCTTCCATTATGTGTATAAATATTTCAATCCCAGCAGCACCACCTAATGGAGAGCTCACCAATTTTACCCCTTCTTTAACATGACAAATATTTGAGTTTGGAGGTGTGAACAACTGCTACTTTAGCACATGGCCTAATTATTACCCCATAAAATGTGTTTAGCTACGAGAGAAGCCAAACCATTTCTCCATAGACAATCACAGTCCTTTCTTCTGCAGATACCCACATTACATTAATACAGAAATTTCTTAAAGACACAATACATTTGTTTAACCAGGAGATAAGATTTTAGGAAGCTTTTAGTTAGAAATTTATAAAAAAAACCCAAACAACAATAACTGTGCAGCAGTGCCAGCTACCTTAGGCATGTTTCAACTTGCCCTCAGAAAAGAAAAGAGAGATGTCACTACCTCTGAAGCGTACAGAACATTGACAAACCCCAACCTAAGGTGAAGTTATGAACTCCCAGATATCCTCAGGCTGCAATTCTGCTACAAAACACCCTATGGGAGATGTGCAGCAATTTATTGTAAGCATCAATAAAGTGTACAGTATGATGCCTGCTGTAAAGGTCCATCTCTTGTCAACAGACATGACTGAACTTTGGATAACTGGATACATAAGAAGTAGAATTTTTCCTCACTGCCTTTTGTCCTCCGTGTTCATTATATAAATCACAACAGTCTAAGTAAGGGTTCAACTACTTTGAACTTTTCCAATTAACTCAGCATATGGACACTTGTTCTGGAATAACTGCCTTTTTATGTATGGATCAGAGGACCTTCAAAGTCTGTCTGCCTGAGCTCATCTCAAAACAGTTAACTAATATATTGAGAGTTCACATTGAAAAAAAAAAAGAAAAAAACAAACAAAAACACCATCAAAATCTTAGTCATTAATTCTGCAACACTGCAGCATCATATTCAGCTACATGTACTAAAAGCTTTATTTACACAAACAGGATAATTCCAAGCTTCTTCCTCATTTAATTTGAGAGAGACTCCTCTGCAAAAACATACAGAATTTAGTGGGTAGATATTTATTTGCTTGTCCTAAATCTGCCTTTAAAAAGCAAACAAAAGCACACACAAAACCAAATAAAAAAACCTCAACACAACAACAACAAAAAAACCCCCTAAGCATCAACCAAACCACACAAACTACCAAAAGAGTAAATTCCCAAAAATTCCCTCAAAATCTTACTGGCTAAAATACTGAAAGCTACATATCTAAATAATCCTTTTCAAAATGGAAGTGCAGTTCTCAGGAATCTGCAAGAAGGAGAGAATAGGGGAAATTTATGGTGCCATAAATGTTCAGTGAAAAACAGCTGATGAAATTCAATACTCAAATAACAAATAATAAAAAAATAATTGTTTTATCTTCCCAGAGATTGCAAGACAATTCTTCTGTCCATGCTCAAAACCACACAGCTACAAAAACCACCTGCCAAACAGCATGAACAACACAACAGCAATATCTGCTAGCTGAACTACAGCACAGGATTCATTGGCATTCCCATCACATATTGACACCATGGGTGAGTAGTGAGATGTATTTGCTAATCTGAACTACAGCATGCTCAGGTTCTGTGGATAGAAATATGATTCAACTCCTGACAGAGAATAGGATACTACTGACTTCAAGGGATACTGCGTGTCATTAATTTCAAATGAAGTTAGCATAAAATCCTTTATTCCCCACTCCCCACCAAAATGCTAAATTTGAGAATGCAGTGAAAACACTGCTGCAGCAAAGGGTTCCAAAACTGCTAGAGATGCACCCATGCAACTCAGCAGTCTTCATTTATTTAGGTAACCAACCTCCTACTCAAACTGCCAAATGGTAACATTTTGAGAACGTGGCATTTTACAATCACTTTTACCTTCATCTACTGAATACGGAACTGGTATCCTAGTCAAGTTCAACCACAACAATAATAATGATGAAAACATTCCCAAGTACAACATCCTCTCAAGGATATTGTGCTGAACACAACATCTGGAAAAGAAGAGCATGTTAGTTCACCTGGAGTGGGAGGTGGGGCAGAGAGGGAATAACAGAAAGGTCAAAGAAAAGTGGATTTTGCAGATAGAAATTACTTGCCAGAAAATAAGTACAATCATGGAAACGGGTACTTCAAGAGAAAAAAAAAAGTAAATGGAAGTTAAGGGGAGAATGCAGTTACTTGCTCAAGTGCAAGGATGAAACCACTTCGGAATAAAAGTAGTCTGTTAGCAACTCTAAAATTGCAAGAAATCTGATTGAAAGCAGGTCAAAGTAAGTCACTTCTAAGAATCAGAAGAACCAGCTGGAGAAATTAAGAGCATTTATACTGTTTGGACAAACAAGATGGAAGAGAAGCACAGCATGGACAAGAGCAATCCACTGTAACTGAAGAGCATAAAATGCAGAAAGAGGAGTCACTTGGGACGGTTTAAAGGAGATTAAAACAAGAACAAGTTGAATGAAAATTATGAAGGTATACTTCTTGTGCAAAAATCAAGACTTACATCTGCAAGTCATTAATTTACAATCCTCAACACACAAAGCAACCCATTCTCACAAGGTTTCTCTCTGTAAAGACACAGAGTGGGCACAGTCAATCTGGTACAGCACACAAGATCTTCATTATAAAAACCTCTAAAAATTGTTCTAATTAACTCCCTCTCACATGTACAGAGAGGAGCTCACAAAGTAAAATCCCCTTAAAAAAAATTTAGTTTATGAGCTGGGCTTTGCTGCTACTTTTCTAGAACATTCAAAGGAGAAAGCCAGGAACAAGTACAAGCATAGGGAACAGCTACCACTGAAAAAATTCTGTCCTGTACACTCAGCTTCCTAGAGCACTGCACGTTTGCTGTGGGCATCAGTGGAAGAGTGAAGCAAGTGCAGTTTCCTGTCCCAGGACGCTGACGGTGCAGGGTGGCACAGCTCTGCAGAGGAGGCAGGGCTGGATGCCTCCACACTGCACTTGTAATTCACTCACTTTATCAACAGATGACGCCTGCACTGCCCTGCTGGGTCTCAGCACCTCATCATTTTTATGTCCTCAGATCACAGGAAAGTACCGCTATTCCCATGTTATTACAGACCAGGAAAATGGTCTGTATATGGAGCAAGAAGCTAGGCACAAAATAAGCCACTAGCTGCATCAAAGTTATGTTCAGAACTCACAGTCAGTTACCGCCTAAACCTGTGCAACACCCAAGTAAGTACCTCTTTTCTTTCCCAGCATGTATTCCACACTTAAGAAAACATCCTGACAAGGCTGATATCCTCAGGAAGAACATCAAGTTCAAATGCACAAGAAAACAAAGAGAACAACAGTGGATGAAGCATCAGCAGACTCTAAGTCTTTACTCATCCTGGTAATCCTAAAAATGTCCTAACCACTTGACTGAGACATCATGCTTCCTCTCACTCTGTTTCTTAGGGACACTGAGTTTTGAATTGTCCTGGCAAGGCAAAAACAGAAGGAAGTGACACCACTCTGAACTGGTCTGTGGCTTGACGATGAGAAGACTCCCCAGGGAAGTAGGAAATTTGGATTGGAATCCCCCTTCTGCCCCTGGGACAAGGACATGATGTCACATCACAGCACTGCAGTATCAAAGCCCCTTGTTGGTTTGACCCTAGCTGAAAGGTCAAAGAACACACATCTACAGGAACGAGAGAAAACCAAAGCCCAGCCTCCAGCTCTCCTCCTTTTCTCTGCTATCTGCAGTGGACCATCTTCTCTTTCTTGACAGATGTCAAAGCTTGCAGGAACAAAGTGGCAGCCAGGAAAGCACTTATCTGACACTAGCATCTGCAACACACTTTTCAAGACAGATGAAATCCAAATTACTTGTTTTCCTAGACACTTAAGAAAGCTGTAAGGACTCGTGGCATTTTGTCTTCAGCGTGCATATCTTTATCTACAAAAACATGTTTTTCACATTAATGCAGAAACCAAAACATGAGACTGAAGTCCTGTATTACTCCAAACGTTAAATTTTTCTAATTATAAGCTACCATACAATCATCACTAAAAAATGTAAAATGGAAGATTCATGCCTTCTTTCATAAATATTTTTGAGAAGCATTTACTGTTTGTGCATGAAAAGATTAACTTCAGAGCACTTAAATTACTATAGAATTAGTAGCAACTTTTATCATGACAAATAATCTACAGAATACTTCCTCTACATATCAGAGAAAACCATTTTACAAATCAACATTTTATGCACCTATTTAAAATAACACCAGAACTATGAACTATTCCAACTTAAGGTGTTTTTGCTATCCCAACTGAGGTTCTAATGCCTTCAACTGGCAAAAAGTGATCAAATCTTGATGTCCAAGTACACAACACTCCAAGTTTCAGTACAAGGAGTGAGCAGGGGATGGAATCCATCACACACATACAATATTGAACTTCTGCACACACAAACATGTTCAGACTCTGCTTCCCAGGCAGCTTTGACTAGATGAACAGCAGAACTTGAAATTCTACTGAAATCACATTTTATACATGCAGAGGAAAGCAGCAGGGAAGAACAACAGCATGGAAATCAAAGGCTTAACATTTTTTGGGGGGTGGAGAGGATTAGTGACCTACAGTTGTTGTATATAATTTTAGAGACACTCGCCCTGTTAACCTAGTTACAAAGCCAACAGTCAGGAGAGATTGAAGTCACAATGGCAATGATATTTTTCTGTCAGGGCTCCAGAAGAGAAGATCTACATGAAAAAAAAAATTCCCACAAGGACTATGTAAATATCTCTCCCTCTCACATACACACAGAATTCTCAAAACCAAATCACCTTTTGCTTCATTTTCTCATTACGTTTCAAGATGTTTCCACTGGATACTTTCCTTACTTCCCCAAGATAGCCTAAGAGCTCTTTTGCATTTATTTCCTTTTCTCTTCTTTCCCATTACAAGAAGAGAGAGAGAGAACACATCTTCCTATATTGTGGGCACCTAATGACAGTTCATTGTAAGTTGACTCCCTTTTACTCCCAATTCTCTAATCCTTTCTCCTGCTGTAAGACAAAAGACAGGAAAAAAATTAAATGCTTGTGATTTGTCAAAATTAAATACACTGATTTTAAACTATCCATTTATGAGGGCATGGTCTTCCAGCAGGCAGAGCTGGGAAACCAGTTATATTCCCTCTGCCAGCCCTTTACTACTGTAGTTTCTACAGCACCACTTCATCATCACAGGTTAAAAAGTTTAAGATAAAACCTAGTGCAACTACAGCACTCCCTCTCGTGCTACAATCACACCTTTATTCTGCTGCACAAAACCACACAACTCCCCCTCCCTTGGCCTCTTTTCCCTAGATCTCATTTTGAATCTCCAATTTTTCCCACCGCTTCTGGTGCTCTCGAGCCAGACACCAAAAATTCAAGGAGGTTTCAAATACAAGCATTCTATTCAGAAAGTATTCACAGCTTAAAAGGACAAAAAAAACAAAACAACCAAACACAAACTCAAGCCTTGGCAATTCTTTAAAGGAACTGTGCACCAGTACAGAGATACCTGAAATCAATGTGTAATGAGCAATCTTCACGCACCATAAGATGTGGCACCTTCAACTAAGAAATACTAGCATAATAAACTCTAATGAAATTCAGTAACTACATCATCCAAGATACAAGAAATTAGAATGTTTTATTTTTACAATATCTATTCATATAAGGCCAGTTTAGGATATTGGAGTTGATTTAAGTCATTCCTATTTTTAATATTTTTCATCTGAAAAAGAACTGTGATCGGCTGCTTATCAATCAAAAATCAAGGTTTTTGGGTTCTTGTATTTTCAGCAGTGCCATATCTACTATAGAACAGCTGGACTTCAGTACCAAAAAGCCATTCCTCTTCTCTCCTTAAGTGTTTATTATGGACAAGAACAATGTAAAGATCTAAAATACAACATGATCCCAAGATCATTTAAAAGACAAACTGTATTAACATAGACTAGTAAGACTTCATAAATAATCTTTGGTCACTGATGCTAACTACTGGGATCTTATTGAGTTTTCCAAGGTATCAACAGTATAGATGGTTACACAATAGTCAAATTCTCTGAATCCATGAAAGAATGGCTCCTCAAAATTGGTATCATCAAACTTAATTGCAGGACGACTTAAGGAAAGCCTAAAGACTGAGTCATTTAGCACCCCCTTTTGATTAGAATTAATATGCCTTGATACTGAATGCACTTTATGATTCTACATTCTAGGTCCAGCTATTATTAGAAGCATCTCACGAAGTCATATTTCAGTAAGACACCTACCATTCTTGTGCTGGAACAACCCAACTTTTATAACCCCCTAGTGCCGCCTGCTTGCAATGCCCAAGCTCACCATACATCAATGTTTCCATTACCAAGCTCTATGTCAAGGGGTTTCCCAGTGCAGCCATAAAAAATTGATTCCGTCCAAATGTTCAAGTATTTCTCACCATAAATTAATAGCCCTCTCCCTAATCACCACAAATAGCATTCAGATCTTAATCCATATGTGGAATGAGCCAGTGGCTCATTTAATAGGACAACATGCAGTATATGCTACAGTCTCTCCAGTTCTGAACAACCATCAGTACAGCCTTCTAATCCAGGCTTCTAGGCAAGTCAATAGCCATTTTAAATACAGATTTTTACTAACTACTTCAAATTATACTATTTCATTTGTCTAAACTAGACACTGCTAGCACACCTTTGCATCATGCACTAAACTCCTTTTCAGTCTATGAATGCAAGTTCAGATTAGTGCTCAAAAATACTACGTGCACCCAATGGGGCAAGGAAAAACACACCATTCTACTCAAGAAATAGAAAACACATAAATTACAATATGCAGTATATAAGGCTCAGATCTCAACAAGATAGAGAAATCACAGACCCAAAGACACAGCGTATTTCAAATTGTATCACTGGAACTTCCCACATTTTACTACAAGAGAAACAGCAAAAGATGAAAGATGCCCTAATGCGTGGTAAAGATCCACGCAGAGGAGCACATAGAGTCTGTCACGTCACACACAGGCTCCGATCGGCAGAACGTGAGATTTTGCCTCTTAACATCAATGCAATTTCTCCTGTTTTGCTGCAGATAATTCAGATCTTAGGCGCTCAAAAATACAAATAAATCAAGACGTAAATACCTTACCTTCCTATTTTACAAGCCACTGCAGTCCTCAGATTATGAGTCAGTCATAGGTTGATCTGCAGAGGAATGATTCAGTATAAACTTTTAAACATTCATCATTTTTTCTAACCTACAACACGGCGATTCATTCAACGCGCTAAAACGCGGCGTCGCGAATCAGCGCATGAAATGAATGGCGTGAAAACAAAACACTTTTCTCTCCGCTCACGGCAGGCAGACGGGGATAGCGCAGCGCCGGTGCAGGCAGGCGGACTTTGCGAAAATACAACTCCTTCGGCGCCGAAGAGGGGCAGCTCCGGCGGCGGCGGGCGCAGCCCCATGGCCGGGGAGCGGCGGGGGCTCCGCCGCAGCGGCAGCCGGGGGGACGCGCAGCCGGGACCGCGCTCCGCGCCAGGCGCGGCGCTGCCGGCAATGCCCCTTTAAAGGCCGTCGGCCCGCCCCCAGCACTGCATATGGAGGGAGCCAGGAGCGAGCGCGCCTTCTGCATTCAAACGACACATCAAA
>VZTB01009203.1:718837-740017 GCA_013397245.1 Thryothorus ludovicianus
TGCGGGGACGGCGCGTCCCGCTCCGGGCGCGGGGTGGTGCCGGCGGAGCCCTGGGGGCTCGGCCGGAGGGCGGGCGCTCTGCTGGGCACCGGGGGAAGGAAGGACGCCGGGGATGGCGCCGGGACGCGGGGCTCCGGGAGAGCGGGACCGGCGCGGCGGAGAGCCGCTCGCTTCCTCTGCCCGTCCCGAGGGAGGTGCAGCAGCCCCGCTCAAAGAAGCGCCTCGAACACAATAACGTTCATTAAACAAAGAAAATGCCACTGGGAAGAATGGGAGGGAGGGAAAACAGCAGTTGGGAGGGGGAGAAGGGTCTGGAAGAGATCAGGAAAGAGCAGCGAGCCAGAGGCGCTCGCCCGCCGGGAGAGGCCGGTCGGGGCGCCCCGGCAGCCGCCGGCCGAAGGTGCCAGCCCCGAGTCCCGGCGGCGGGCAGAGGGTGGGCAGTGTTCCCTGTCCGGCGCCCCGGGGGTGCGAGAGGGACCCTCCGTCCCCTCCGCAGCCCACCGGGGAAAGGGGGCGGCGCTGGCAGCCCAGAGAACCTGTCACTCCCGGCAGCCAGGTGAAATAAATGCCTGCGTCGTGCTCCGCGAGCATCGCAGCGTGTCCCGACCGGGACATTTGTTCCGCTTGTACCGGTGGTCACGCTTTTACACGGGGCATCTTTGGCTGTCGTGGTTTGTCGTGTCCCCGCCGCCTCACTGGGCTGCGAGGAGGGAGGGAGGGGGAGAGACGGCTCTGGCGCAGAAGCGGCGCGGGGGCTCAGCCGGAGCCGGGAATGCCCAGCCAGAGCTGGGGAGAGGAGCTTAACCGGAGCCTTGGTCCAGGGTGGGCTGGAGGAATTGCCCCACAGGGGCCTTCGGAGCCCTGAGTGCAGCGATGGGGCTGGCAGCCGGGAGAGCCGCAGCTCTAAGGAATGTGCAGAGCTGAACACGGAGAAATGTGTGGTGTTTGGCTAATTTCAGTGGGATGAGGTCACCGTCCTTTTTGGACGTTGTTTATCGAGGGATCACTAGGGAGGAACAGTTGGATGCGTGATCCTGAACGGGCAAGCTTTGCGTCATAGTTGCCGCTTGCAGCATCTCCACGCGTCCCGAAATCCATCCTGACCCTCCTCGGTCTTCATATCCCCCGGCTCCACGTAACGCCCACGCCACGCTGCCCTGCAAACCTAAACATCTCTAGCTCCGGCACTGTCCTCACCAGCCTCTAAATCACGAAGCTTGGCCGCACTGCTAATTTCCTCCAGTGTGCTGTTTTTCTCCTCATCCCACTTCTCTGCTTTCTCTTTCCCCCTCTCTCCTGCCTCTGCTGCTGTTCCCCAGTCAAAGGCTAGCTTAGCTGTCAAGACAACTGCGGCTTTTGAAACGCTGCCGTGAACCTGCCATCAGAGAGACAGCCTCAGATGGATGTCTTACATGTTCTCATCACTTGTTCAAGATTGCTTAGCTCTGGACCAGCAGAGAGGATTGTGCACCAAGACTGGATTTCTCCAGCAGCAGGGCTGCAAATAAGTTTCTATCAGAGACAAACCTGCAATTTCCTCCTTTGCCACTCTTTTTGCTGTTGTATATGTATCCTCTTGTTTTGCCCTTAAAAAAAAAAAAAAAAAAGAAAAAATGGAGAAAGCATAATAAGATTCCAGTGCCTGTAGCTCTAGCAGCTGTAATAATGTATTCTTCCCCAAAAAGAGAAAACAAATTCTTATACCATTTAAAGATGTCAGAAGCCTTTCCACATTACTAAAATGTCTGTTGACAAAGGGATAAAGTGATGATTTAATGAAATACCTAGCATTTCAATTGCTTTGGTGGATTGCTTTTCTTTTTCTATATTGTGACTCCAAAATTTTAGAGATTTCTAATACAATTATTACAGCAAGATATGTCACCAATGTTTAGTCTTTAATTGTTTTGGAATTCTGTGTTATAAGCAATGTTTTCTTTGAGGTTTAAAGTGTTGTCTCAAGGCTACTGTGATATGCTGAACATTTCTTGGCAGTAGTATTTAGAATATAGTCGTTGGAGGGGTAGCTACTTAAAACAGCAGAAATGAAAGTAAAGACCATGGAGTAGCTCTGGATTTTAGTAAACTGAAGAAATAATCCTGCATTACATTTGAAAATCACCTGAGAGGAAAGAATAAAAAGAAATCCACTGAGAGAACAGTGGTAATCCCTTACAAACTTGGACAGGGATACTTATCTCCAAAAACTATTTGGAAGACATAGAAGAGCAAATGGCATGTGATTATGGGAAACTAATTTCTTAGCTACAGACTGGAAGGTACCACTGGGAACTGGTAGGGCTTAAATGTTCTGGAGTGTTGTAGAAACTCGATTTCTCAAGCAAACAGTCCATGAGAGAGGATGCTATTTTAGGACCGGTATTAATAAGCAGCAAGGACCTTGTAGAAGGCCATAGTGTTGAAACTGATCATGAACTGAGTGATCACAAACTAATCCAGCCTAAGTTAAACTGCGAGAGGGACAAATGCAGATATTTGACTAAGACTTGGAATTGCTGAACAGCAAACTTAGAGAAATGGGGAAAATTCCTGAGGCTGACATGATGGATGAACCCAACGGTGATTTTTACTTAGAGATATTGGAAGAAGCAGCAAATAACAATTGCCAAAGCCAGGATTAGTTCAAGGTTAAAAAGGCTAGAAGCAATACCCTGTGCCTAAAACAGTATAGTGAAAGAAGGAGGGTGGTGATGTTGGTAGCCCTTAGTCTACTGCTCTGACCTTACTATGGGGGTGGGTTCCTCCATGAGAAAATGACTGTGAGCTGCCAGCAGAATGGCTATGGAAAAGATTCACTTGAGTCCATGATGCACAAATCATGGTATTTTTAGTAGAGAGAAGGAAGTATTAACACAGTACAGCTGAGGAACCTTGTTTGGAAAATTGCATCCAGTTCTGGTGACTTACAGTCAGAAAAGATTGACTCAGGTTGCCACAGGTGCACAAGAGGAATACTGGAGTGGCAAGGGAGCAGAGTATCTGCATTCTTGACTGGGAGCTGCAAGCAAGCAAACTTCCTCAGCTAGCCAAATTAAGCCAAAATTGTGCAATTCAAGCAGTAAATATCAAGGAAAGAGTACTATTTAAATTAAAGGATTATGTTAGCACAGTGATACATGGTCATAAATTGAGTCGTGAGTGTGCTTAGATTGAAAAGCTTTCTAACCATTCCAAGAGCAAACAAACAGTACTCCAGGAACAAACTCCCACATGATTTTACATCAGGGCATGATGCTTTGTTGTGTCCAAAGGGGATCTGAAGATGACTGAGCTGCTGACCTTTGACATTGTACTGTAATCATTCCCAAGTTTCAGGCCCACTTCTGGTCCTCTGCCCCATCTGCATTTGGCTTGTGAGGTTTTTTCAACTGCCTCTGAGGCACTGGAAATTAGTCAGAGACAGGATGTAGAAAGGGCTGGTGACATTAAGTCATCAGGTGGTTTGTGGTGGATTTTGCTCACAGGCATACTGTGATTGCCAGATTTGTGTCGCCACAAAACCCTTTTCCTCAGGTGAGCCTGGCAAAGGACTGTTTTGTGTTCCCCCTGCCATCTTCTCTGAATATTCTGGGAGATTTATTTGGTAAATATCTTGTGGCATGGGTACTGGTTATAGTCTTCTCTGATATTGTGCTTGAGAGGTTTAGCCTTTTACTGCAGCTCTTACCATAAAGGGTTTGGTGACTCTTGATGAGTGGGGATGCAGAAAAGTTATTTCTCTGAGATCTCCTGAATAAAATGGCCATTATGTGTTTGTAGAGGGGGATTATTTCCAGTCCTATCTTCCCAGATGTGGCATCAACAGGTTATTTTTAATTCTGGAAGTAAATCTGAGAGAGGGAGAGAGAAAGAAGGCAGCAAACCATTGTTTCTCATGTGAATTTGCTTATTGCAATTAACAGTCATTCAGCTGAACATTTATAATTTGGAATGGTGCAGTACATCCTTATTAACCCTGCTGTTTCAGGTGCAATTTGGCACTGCTTCTGTATGGAATGCTGAGTCTAAGTGTTGTGGTTTGTATGATTCATGTGGCTTCTCCACAGTTTCTGCAGAAGGTGGTTATGGTTTTTTCCTAATCAATATCTATTGTGGATCTGAGAAACACTTAGCAGGAGCCAGTTTCTACATTTCTGGCACTGAGGCAATTTCTTGACTTGCAGTTTCCTCATCCTATGCTCCAGATTGAAGATGCTTATCAACAGAATAACAAAATCATTAAATTTATATTCTTTTTTATTGCTGAAGCACTGTCCAAGAGGACCTGATTGAGGGAATACACATTCATTTATTGCATCCTATACATGAGAAAGGGGTTCCTCAGGGTTTATTTCAACTGCTACTAGGCAATGATGTCTAATGTGATAGCCCATTTGTTTAGGAAAATAAATTCCCCTGCCTAAGCTATGATTTTCTGCTTTAATTTCCTAAACAGTGATGGTTTTCCAAATGACAAGCATTTAAGGTGAAACATTCCCCAACTCTTCCAGGAGTTATAGATGCCTTTCTGCATTTGCTGTGTAATATTTTTCTTTTCTTTCGAGTTAATTTTAATTCCCAAGTCAACTTATAGAGTTACTTCACACTTGACAAGGAATATATTAGTATGGCATAACAAAACTGTGTCTCAGTAATCTTAGGGCCTTCTTACTTTCTTGTTGAGACTATTAAAAATATATTGAGGTCCCCAGGCTTCCCTATTATCAAGACTGCCATTGTGCCCATGCCAAACTGACTTTGGAGTCAAAGGGAATTTTGGAGTGCATGTCAGTGGATTCCCAAAGAGGCCTGTAAAGTGGTTCACATGAACTCTAAGCTGTGCCTGGAAAAAGAGACAAGATACAGCTCCCCAGCAGGGAATTACAAGAGCACAGCAATGCCTCAGCCATAAGTCTGCCTCTCAGTATGGCTGCAAAATCAGAGCTCTGATGGGAAGAGCGCAAACTCAGCAAGATCAGCTCTCCACCATATGGAGATTTCCCTTTGACAGCTGAATCTGAATATAACTGATAAAAGCCTCTTAAAGGCTGCCTTGTGCCTTTGGAGCAGCACAAAGAAGCTTTATCAGGAAGAAGGATTTGGTCCAAAAGATTTCTCCAGACATAAAGTGTCAGTTATTATGCTAGTTTGTAGCTAGTAACTGCATTCTGCTGAAACCTGGCAAAGTAAAAGGCTGACATGAATATAACAGCAGTATTGATTTATTCACATGCCTTCATTTTCTGGATGAAACATCCTTAGGGTATCCTGATATTCTTAGGATCTTTTTTCCATCAAGAATCCCAGAATCTAATCATACAAGAGAAAAAGCCTTACCTAATATTGTCAGAAAGACCAGGTGGGTATACTTTCAATGCTGGGAGTCTTTCATTATTGTAGAAATTGTTACAGGCTCTTCTTCAGCAATCAATAGTAGCCCTTTCTTCAGAGTGATGTAACTACTTCGGTTCACCTTTTCTGCATGTAGTCATGGGAACACCAAACAACCTGTGAGAGTCAGGCTTAGGAATAATTTAAGCATTTGAGTTGACTGAGAGGTGGTCACTGTCTCATGATTTTTCTGGCTGCCAGCTTAGCTGTGTGCCTTACCCCCAGTGCTGTCAGAGCATCAGAACAGGCCTGGGAGGCTTTTTCACCCCCTCTTTTATTGACAGTGCTCTAGGTACTTCTAAAGGGATATTTCAGAGTATTCTGGAAGGTTGTTTGAGCCTCTGGATGTTCTTTTGTTGTAAGTAAACTGTCTATAAAAGGTGCATTTCCAGAGCCTGAAGTATTCTGTCCTGAATTCACGTGCAGCCTGACCCAGGCAGACCAACCAGGCCACAGTACTGAAGAGATTACACAGGATGGAACCCCCGTGTTTGCTGTCCTGGCAAATTTCTCAAGAGAATCCAGTCAGGAGAATCACCATATAAAGGACAGTTGTTCTAGAAGCCTGGAGGAAAACACTTCTCTTGTCACAATGGTTTCCATTGTCTTAACATTCATCCAGCCCTCTAGCAGATCCACACTTGTGGGATCCAAGAGGTGCACACCTGTATGACAGCATCAAGTCCTTCTCTCTGGATTTTACCTTAAAGCTTGTAGTCCCTTGTTGATCTACCTCTTGTGACTCCACAGTTTTTGCCACTGTTCTTAGCAATTTTCTCACCTTGTATAGGAGAATAGTAATTCAGATTTACAGTTTCCCAGGTACCATTCATTCTGTCTCATGACAGTATGCATAAAATGAGGTAACTCTAGAGAAGGAATAATTATCCAGCTGTTTGTCTGAAGATACCTCTGAGCTGGATTCTATTTATCCACCTGGGTCTTGGGAGTTAGGAGACATCAGCATATTCACTGGATGATATTTAGAATTATTTCACTTTCACCTATAATTTTTGTCACAGGGGTTGGGGAGGTTTCCAACCTGTGTATATGAAAAAAAATGACTAAAAGTGCTCCAGGTGGTATTGGAAGAGAGTGTCTGTCTTCCAATGAAAACTGGCTGTCTTAGCAACCCCAACGTACTGCCTTGTTAAAACCCAAGGGCAGGTATCTACTTTAAATGTATCTTCAGGGAAGCATGATTATATTCACTGGGTGCTCTTGTTGAGTTTCAGCATTCTGTATAGCAAATATGCTCAGTTTTCAAGTACAAAAAGTGAAATCCAAGTGCCTTCAGGACAATTTCAGCCTAGTCCCTATGAATCAAGCTTCCCTTCTTCTCCCTTCTTACTGGTTATGATGAATGCCCTGCAAGCCACATTACACCCTAATCAGCATTTGCATAATCTTTACTATCTCTGTGATTGCAGTATGAGGGGGTTATATATAAGCTAGACAGTAATTAACGAGAGCTAGGAAGAACCCAGTTCCAATGATTAGCACGAGGCAGCAATGATTCAAGAGCTGTGAGTCTTTCATGTGCAGCATTTGGAAAAGAGCTACCCTGCTAAGGGAACAACATTTAGTTTGTTAAAGGGAGAGAGGGACTATTCAGATTTTTGGATGCAGACCCCCACGAAAGCCCAAGGAGCAAAAGGAAGCCAGACAGAGCTGTTGGACATTGTGTCTTCAATTACTGGATATAATCTTCTACAATTCTACCACAGAGGCTCTATTGGTATTGGGGGGATAACAGACAAGTTCTGTTGGCACCAGCACACACAAGAGCCGTGCCCACCAGAGAAGCAACCCTTCCTGCTCTTCCAGATGCTGAAAGACCTGTTGTGGAAGTGGTGAAATACCAGCTAAGATTCTGCAAAGGTCTGAGCTAGGAGCATTAGAAAAATTCCCTTGGAGCCTTCAGATGATTGGATGGGAGTGTGTCTGACAAAACTGGCTTGAAGATTTTCCACAGTAAATATATGAGCTGCTTCTCTCAGCAGAGGTCATCTGCTGTAGCCATGGGATGGTGTCTCAGTCACAGGCATCTCCCTGCTGAAAAATGGGCAGAGGGGTTAACACTGTGCTCTAGCTGCCCTTGAAACTCGGAAAGGTTGCTTAGGCTGCAGCTCCATAAAGAACCTCTGGAGCAGTGGAAGATTTAAGGAGAGGTCAGCTTACAGGATACACTTAGTAATCTGCTGCCAGAGTAGAAAACAAGGATTTTTTGCAGATCAAAATGAATTTTGTACTTATTTGTTCATAAGAACAGATAATAATAGAACAGAACCTGTTGTCAAACTGCAGGCAAGCCCAGACACCCTTGTAATTTTAGCAGATGGAGCTAAAGGAGCCCCAGATTATTCTAAGGACAACCCTCTCACTTTAATAATAGCAAGCAAAAGGTTGTCAGTGGGTTTGAGGACAAGGAGCTGCTGTGTTCAGCCTCAAATGGAATAGCTGAACTCTCAGGATTCTTAGGGAGCTGAGACAATGGGACTTCACTATTCACTAGGTCACACCACAGCAGTTCCCAGCTCCTTCACTTTTTCATCCTTCCTAGTTTATATCCCAGAGAGATAAGAGCCTTTTTTGGATCCTGTACTACTTTCCTGAGTTCAGCCCTCAGTGTCTACTGCAGCTGCTAAGAAAAAATACTTTCACATCCTGAATTAAATGCTCCTCTGTTGCAGACAGATGCAAGTTAAAATGCACAAAATCTTATGTCATCTTTGCATTGAATTAAATGCCACAAAAAGCAAATTCTTCTTTGGCCTCATTCTTACCTGGGGAATCCTAACTTTGTGCAATTGCTGCAGACTGACACCAACATAATCCAGAGCAGGAAGAGGCCCCAGACCTCCCCTGGGCTGTTTAAGATACTGCACAGTCATAAAACCAAAACCCAGTACTCTTCCCTCCCCTAGTTTCCCCAAGGTATCAGAGGCATTTTGGTCCTAGATCCAAAGTGGAAGGCTGTGGTATTTGCACTCCCTTTCTTGGAGTCACTCCCAATCCATGCCCTGGTAACAGACACTCGACTCAGCTGGGCACAGAACTATTTTTCATTTGCTGGGCCTCCCATTTCAGTGGCTGTGGAGACAGAGGGTGGCAATCTGCATCTTTCCCTTCAGAAAGAAAAGTAATTTCCAATGGCATTGCTGCTAAAATATAGCTTTGCATCTTTTATAGACCTCAGGAAGTTCTTTATTTATAAGAAGAGCATTTCTAAACCTCAGACTCATCTGAGGAGCTACAAATTGCCAATTCTTGCAATCTTCATCATAAGTTCTGTGATATTTGAAGCTCTTGATGTGATTATGTAAAAACTCCCATTTTTCTTTCTTTTAAACAAAAAGGCAGTAATTTTCCTGCTCTCATGGGTATGGATAGAAACTTAAAAATACAAACTGAGCACACTGTAAAGGTTGAGGTATCAGAAGGCAAAGCAAAATTAATTGAACATATATTCATTCCTAAACATTATAACTAGAAGTCCCTTTCCTACTTTTTTTTTTAAGATCTGACTCATTATTTTTAAATTACTCAGCTTGGCGATACCATATGTATTCATTATGCTCTTGGATAAAATTCTTTGTCACGCTAAAGGCTAAATTGAGCCATGAGTAAGTTCACTATACACAATTACATGTATTGTCTATTCTCAGCTTTTTAAAAACATCATCTTCTCTTTACAAAAACTCTGTAACACAATGAAGACTAAAGCTTTCATCTAGGCAAGCTCCTGTATATGACAAATATAAAAATTGAAAGACACAATGGAAATAGAAGCTAATAAAACTTGAAATAAGTGAGAATTATTTCTTTCAAGTCTCACTTCTCTCATACCCGCTGGACCACAGTCTGTTCTGGGTTACACAAGGGTAAACTCAGAACAAATCCAGTGAAATAATCTGATTTTATTGTTCACAATTTATATATTTTGCAGTGAATTGATATCAGTTCTGCTAAGTGTATTTGTCATTCCATTTCTACTTCCACCACATATCAATAATCTAGTAACAACAATATGAGTGGGGAACTGAGGAAGTACTAATATTAAGCCTGTGTGTGCAACTTCAGTTTTTCTGATATGCCTTCTGCTCTTCTTCTGATTGTGTTTTCTGAAGCCCTTAATGATACAACAGCATTTTTCCACAAGATCTCCTACCTCTCTATGTTCTGTTGAGGTTTAGATATGAAGCATGCAGCAAGAGGGACTCCTGCCTTCCAGATCTGTTTTTCACTTTATCCTTAAAGAGGAACCTGGTGCTACAGAAACCAAGCCCTATAGAAAGCAGGTGAAAAATGGGTATTTGCACACTCAGCTAGTAAGGAAGCCTGCAAAAGAATCACTATCCAGGAGTCATACTTGCAGTCCTCTAATTCATAATCAGAAGGTGTTATCCATTATGCTACCACAATGCTGTTGGCAAGGTCTTTGCTTGGATAGATGCCCCCTATAATCAAAGTTGAAAGATGGATAATGAAATTTATTTCTAAAACCCCACCTAACTTCTCCCAAAAATAACAGAGCAAAATGAAACCCTTGCCAAGCTATGAAGATCAATTGAGTGTTTGTGAAGCCCTCAAGAGCAGCAGTGATGAGTACTAGAGAGAAAATTCTAGGACTTGAGCTAGTGCATCACTGACAAAAAGCAAGAGGAACAGAGCTGTGACATGGTTACTCTCAAACCCTCCAAAGCCAAGAGCACTTATCCTTCAAACCCTCTTTTAAAATCCTGTTTACTGCCTAAGACAATCATCCAGCTGGGATTCAAAGGGCAGAAAAAAGTATGTAGCAGGGAAAAACAAATATGTAGCACCCTCACTTAGGAGGAAACAGATGGCTTTTCAAACAAGCCTGGATAACACAAAATAAATATTTAGGGCACCACACATTAAATACTGCAGATAAGACAAAATTATGAAGGGGTCCTCTGTCCATCTTTTATATCAAAGAAATTTGACTCCTTCACAAAGAATAGTATCCCATTAAGGACTGCATCATAACACCATCTTTATTCTGAGATTTTTCTGAGTCATCTGAATTTCTGAATCACCTGAACTTCAACCTCATTGTTGCTTGTTCATGTGGATTTCTATTTTGGGTTGAAGGCAAGGAGAGTGATGACTGATATTTTTATTTTTTAAATTGTGTCATCCAGAGTCATTCATATTCTCATGCTCAGATACATTCACTCCACAGACTTCTACTGCTTGACCTAAGAGAGCAGCTTCTCACAGTGCTGCAGCACTGGGTGCTCTGGAGGAAGAGCTCCTCTCCTGCCACCACAGCATCACAGCTCTTTAACCACAGCAGACCAGTGAGGCTCAGCAGCCTGGATGCTTTCCCATGCTCTAATGGGGACTGTTGCACACCCTGATGGGCATTTTCCTTAAACGGGACCCTACTTCCTCTCATGCTGCTCATTTTTCCTGTTTTAATTTCACTCTCCATTTCTCAGGGATCCCATCCTCATCCCAGTCTCTCTCTCTCATCATAACCCCCAACTCCTGATTTTCCATCCAAGTATAGTTCTCTTTCTACACTGTCAATACCTTTGCACCAAAGACCAGCCATCTTTTAATCATGTACTTTCCTGTTTTTTCTCCCTTGTGCTTGCACAATTTCCCTTTCCCTTTATATCTCTGTCACCTCTAAGTCTGTACCCCACACCAGCTCTTATTTTGACACCTTTGCCAAAATGAGCCCCCAGAGATGGGTTATTGGAGACAACCATGCTGCAATCTGAGCCCTTGCTGGTGCATAAAAACTACAAATAACACAAAGTATTGAAATATGATAAATAACCATGTGGAAGGAAGGGACAGTGTGTTTGCCTGTTGATTCAAGTGCACAGTTTCATGGTCCATCATGCAGTGCACTTCACCTGCATATTTTAAGATATTTATAGGAGGGTTCAGGAAGCCTGAAATCTGTCTAGAATTACAGGGTTCAAGAATCAAGAATTTTGACATGCTGTGATCTGCTGAAGAGACCAAAAGAAGGGGGCTAATTGGGCTTGACACACTTTTTCCTGCAACAGTGGGTTTGGTTTTACAACCCAAGTGGAATGGGAATATTCTGATGAGGATATTCATTGAATAGGAAGTGAATCCAGACTCAGTCTATTCCATATCCTTAAAAATTAAGCAAAAAAATACAAAATTCCCCAGACTTTTCACGGCATAGTCAAAGGCCTTTTCTCATTGAAGAAGGTTAAGGAAGACAGGTTCAAAACTCTAAAATTCACTTAAATTCTAGAAAAAGAGAGAAAAAAAGACAACACCAGATGATTTTACCATAAAGCATTAAAAGACACAGGTACAAGTACAAAGGTCACAATAAATGCAGCATAACTGAAGGCTTCAAAGGGATAGCAATAACACACTTAATAACCAGTGTCAAATTCTTCTGCCCTTGGAGTATTCCAGTAATAACTGGAATAAGACTGATTTTTGTCTCTAATCTTATATGTCTCATTCCCCACAGTTCAGAGAAACCTTGCTGTCTGGAATAAAGTTCTGAGAAGACAAAGACTGAACAAGTCTAGGCACGACTAGCTAAATTAATAGGGATGGTCTGGGATGCTGAGACTCAGAGATAGGTACTGTAATATCTGGAACAATTATTCTCCCCCTTTGTTGTCCCTCCAGAATCTCTAATTAGTTCATGCAACAGATAAAAGCTTTGAAAGGTCCTCAGGATCTTCCCTTGTAGCTCAGTTCCAGCTCTGCCTCAATGCTCTGCTGATGGACAGGAGGTGAATGGATCCCTTTGTCAAGTGCTCTAACCCCTGCCACTTATGTCATCTCCAGCAGCTGACACAGAAACAGCACAAACAACAGCAACCTAACACAATAAAGCAAAGTTTCAGGCATCAAGCTGCAGTTTGAATTCTGAAAGGAGACAGGCACTGCCTGGTGGCGTGCAGTCAGATGTCTCTCCCATGAGAAGGGATGGATTTAAAGCTTCAGTCAGGCGGCCTCTTGCAAATGTAACTGTGGCAGTGCAAGGAATGTCCTTGTCCTTCAGCTACAACTCCTGGCCTGAAACTTGCTTTACCTTATCAGGGCTGGCAGATCTGCTTGTGACATAACTCACCTGTCTCAGAGGTGAAGTGCTCCACGTTGTCCTGGGGCAGGTGAGAGTGCTCCTGTGAACTGCTGTGGTGTGGCAATGGTAACCTCGGGCAGGGACCACCTCAAACAGCTGAAGGGATGATCATGTCTTAAATTGATGCAGTTTCTTCTAAAGTGGCAATCTATATCCAAGGATGTCTCCTCTTTTCAGTGCCTCCTATTTTTGGTAACTGGCATCTCAGTACAGTGGTTTTTGGGATCTTCTTCTGATGTTACCTTGTCATCTCCATGCACTGGGGGGACAAGGGGTCTGCCACAGACCTGCAGATCCTCCTGTGGCTGGTGTGCAGCCATGTTCTAATTACCCCATCAATAGGGCAATCCACCTTTCACAGCAAGAAAATGCACTAACAACTCAAAGGCACTACTAAAAGACAGAGAGGAGACCACAAGGAACTTTTTTCCCATACCAATCTCACCACAGAATTGATCAAGTTTAGCCAAGAATCACTTGTATCAAAAGAGAATATCCTTTAACTAAAGTTAATTGTTATTATCATACATGATGATCCAAATAATAACTTGATATGAATATTTACAGAATTAAACCAATAGCAGCAGAAATGCTTGGAGATGCCAGATGGTGCCTGCCCAGTCTTTAGGGTTCCCAGACATGCACAAAGCCAGCAGGCTGCCTTTTAAACCTTGAATGTTTTCACTGTCGACTGACTTTTCTCTCTCTTCTGCCTCCCTCCCTCATCATCGCTATGGTGACTACTGTATCACAGCCTCTGAAACTCTCTCTTTCTCTCCCTTGTTCATTCTTTTTCCTTTAGCATCCCTTTTCCTTTTGACCCAATCCTGCCCTTTAAATGATAAGATCAGCTCTGGACTGAGGCTGAAGTCATCCCGGCTGTCCAGCCTGTCCCTGCTGCGTGCTTGTCTCATTGCTCATCAATCATCTCCTGAACTACCTCGGTTTGCCAAGCAACATTTTAAGGCAAACTGAAATAAGCAACAGTTCACCTTGAAACACACACTCCCAACTGTGACAGCCAAAGAACCTGACAAGCAGCTGCACAACAAAGGGGAGGGGGACGAATGTCCCGAGGTAAACTTTCCCTTCTCTTAAAGCAGTCTCCTCCGTAATACAGGTAATGAATGCTCATCCATCTTCCTCTTATTGATTTAATCTTATGTCAAACCTACCTTTTCACATATTCTGGAAGAGATCCTGTTTCCCTCCACGTGTCACCCACCATCACGTAGCACAGCCACTGATAGGAGCAGGGTTTGGGGACAATAACAGGCTGTGCTGTTTCTGATGCAAGGCACAGCCCCAGAGGCTCAAAAGTGCGAACTCAACTTCAGCTTGGCAAATGAAGTCTGAGGCTTCAGACAGAGCATCTCAGCCCTGTGTGTCCCCCGTAATGTATTGGAAGGGAGAGCAAGTATTAAAAGCATCAGATAGGTGAAGGATCAAGTACAACTGTTATTTTAATGACTTGCTCCCTTTCACATTTTATACCGATTTCCTATAGAAATAAAGCTTATGAGATCATCTGGGCAATGCACATCTCTCACCCTTCAATCTTCTTACCCCCTTTAGCTAATTTCAAGAGTACTTACTAGAAAGTAAAGTCCTTCAGGCCTAAATTAATTCTCACAGGATTTATAAAAGACAATGGCTAGGAAGCAGAGACCATGGTTTGGACTTTCCCAAGTTGACCTCTGATGATTTTGCTCCTGTCACCCAATTTCTAGAATATCACTTTGCCTTAAAGCCCTTGGGGGGGAAGAGGAAGGGGGAGGGAATGAGGTGGCAGGGGTGAATTACATGTGGAATGTTGTGAGGGCAAAGCAAAGGGAAATCCTGTGCCATGGTGAGTACACCAGGGCATCAACTAACACCATCCACAACAGCCACTGCAGTGCTGCTGTGGCAAAGGCCAAAGACAGAATCCTCACAGCCACCCTTGGGCAGCATGCCATGGACAGGCATAGGAATAGGAGGCGAATAGGGCAAGATATTGCAATGCCAAAACCAGTGTGAAAGAACCAGGAAGCCTCATGTGAAGCTGTGTAACTGTGGTCACACCAGTGAGACTGAAAAGCTTCTCCTGAGCAGCCCACCCCATGGACCAGTCAAGGACTAACCAAATCCTGGCCTAAAGGTCTGAAGTCTGACTTGATATGAGCCATAAAAGGATACTGTACATTAGGGATATGTCATCCAGGAAATGTCTAAATATAGCTTTACATGAAATGAACACGGGGTGCTGACAATGACTGCCATGAATGCACGACCTTAGGATAAGGATGAAAAATTAATCAATTAAAAATGTATAACAAGAGATAGCAGCCACTGAGGAAGTGCACTGCACAGTGCAAAGGGCTGATTGAATAGCAGGGAGCAGCTGTGGCTCAGTTCTTCCACCTTTAGCTGCTGTGTCATGTAAGCCCTGGTACTGGTGTTAAACTATTGTCCCCCCTGTCAAGCACTGGGGTGAGCCCTGTGCTGTCTAGAGCTGTGTGAAAGAGCTGTGCAATGGCAGGCAGCAGGAAAAGGACATTGCCCAGCTGGATTGTGGCCAGTGGATAGATGGTCAGCAGTGGAGATGGGCTGTTGATGGGTCCCATCTCTGGAGCACAGCAGGTTCTGGAGAGTGTTGTGGTTAATGGGATGTGAGAGACCCTGAGAGCTTCCTGATTCTGGAGGAGTGGGGTGAGGTATTGCCCTGTTTCCCTGGAGCTCCCCATGTGCTGGGAGCTGTTACTGCTGGACAGTTATTTGTTAATAGTGTCTTGTTATTTGTGCTGACATCAGCAGCCCACACAGTCCCTCAATGAGAACAATCAGGTCGGGGGAAGGGATGGATTAAAAAGGAGAAGGAAATGACAAGATGATCTCAAGAGAAACCTGGACCAGCAGCAAAACAAAGAGGCTGTAAAGTGCAGAGAAGATGGAAAGGAGGATAAAAGACTGAAGGAGCAGAGCAGTCGTGGGAAGGTCAGGAAGGCAGAGTGGCTGAAGAACATGGAAGTTGCAGGGCATGATATGCTTTATGCTTTATGCTTTATGCTTTATGCAGAGATAACAGTAGATTTGAGTATAATTAACTTAAAAGTCAATACTGCCCTTTACATGATAGGAACATAGATCTGCAGAGAAACAGGCTTCATTATTTTTCCTGCTTACAGGACGACCTACTCTCAGAGAAAGTCACTCTGACCGGCTCTTGTAAGGAGATGACAACAACTGTCCATTTTGGCAAAAAGGGAAAAGGTTATTTTAAACGGGCCACAGAAGATGTTGTTCTCCTTTGTTCCTCCAGAGCTGAAAAAAAAGACAAGAGCACACAAATGGAGGACAAGACGGAAGAGCTGCAGAGACAAAAAAACCAGCAGCTGTTGTGGTGCTGACTCTTCCTCTCCATCTCATTGTGAAAGAAAGGGCACAGCTCACACTCTTACTATTTCCTCTGAGATGATTTGTACCAGCACTGGGCTGACCAGGACACTGCTCAGCCTTCCTGAGCCCCTTGCAGTACTCTAACAAAAATGCAATCTTGGCTGCCTAATCCACGCTCTGAAATAGGGGCACAAGCAGACAGAGAAGAGGAAACAGGGAAAGGGAAGAAAGAAAATAAGAACCTGAAGCCCAACAATGAAGGTATTGGCTAGATCTTTTCCTTCATGGAAAGGATCCTACATAACTTTTCTAAGATGAAGTAGATTACACACATTTTAGTAACTTAGTTGTTTCTGGGATTTGAGAAATGCTTGGGCAGGGCAGACCTGTTAACAACTCTCCCAGAAATGTTTACTTCACCTAGTGCCCACTGCAGACCCAATATGGGCAGAAATCCCACTCATTCATTATTTAGCCTTTATTAATGACCTTTTAGTTTGACATGTGAATCTACAGAACCCTGAGTCCGTGACAACAGGCCTTTTGTGCTAATCAATTCTGTGCCTTTTTAATAATTTCTTTACTTTTATTTTTAAAAAAGTCTTGTGGGAGAGACTGAGTTCAGCCCTGGGTAACCCCAAATACCTTTTATCTGTCGATTTTCACATTTTTACCTCTCTCTATTCAATCACAGTTAGTTCTGCTATAATTTAATGTTGTGGACTCTTACAACTGCTGCATTTAGAAGTACCCAAGAAAGTCCCCACTGCCCATGGAACCTGTGTTTGGGGCATTTTGTTCATGGTGTTTTTCCTTGATAGGCTGAGGGTCACAGCTGCTAACTCCTCTCTCCCTGTATTTCAAAGGTGTCAGTCCCACCTCAGCCATCCCTGCACAAACTCTTACTCTAAGAGTACAAATGCAAGGAAAAATAAGTTGTTAAAATATTGACCCTGTAGTATGGAGTGAAGCAGAGAGTCTCCTGAGAAATCCTCCTCTGCTGCATTTTATTAAACAAAAATAATAAAATGAGAGAGATCAGGGACCAGCGAGTCGAATATTTGCTCAGGCCCCAGTGAAGAGATTTGATTTGTATTGTACTCTTGCCTCTTTCCTGTGAAGGAAGGAGGATTAAAACACTTCCCCAGGTGGACAGGGGGGTCTGAACAGGGCCCAGTGTCCAGGTGAGGCAGCTGAGAACTGAAGATAGTGCTGGAGCTGGTGGGGGAGAAAGGTCAGAAGCAAAGAAAACCAGACAGTCTTTCTGCATCACTCAGTGACACACTTGCAGGAAATCACCCAAAGGACTGACATCCTCCAGGACATCTTTGTACATCTTAATTTTATGCCAACAGAACTGAAAGAGAGCTCAACAGACATTTGCCCCCACTCCCTGTACATTTTCATGAGTCAGCTAGGTCTTTGTTTTGTTTATAACCACCAATTTTCATAATAACCTGGTCATGGCTCTAAGAGGTGCCTCAGAGCTGAAGGACTGCTAAAGCTGAGGAGCAGAGGCAGGCAAGGAGCACACCAGCCCAAGAGTTAAACCAGTAGTCCTTGACAAAACGAAATCATTACTTAATACTTTTTTAATGCATTTTTTTCAAAGCGTGGAGTCCAAGAATTAAATCAAAGTTATCTAGAGGGTAAAGTGTATGTATTGGTGTCTCTAGATTCTCCCCAAGGCCCCAGAGATGACACCTGTGATACTGGGAGTTCAGAGACAAACACTCACGGAAAGTCACCAGCCCATTTTAGTTCATTTCTTGCTCTTCCATGGAAATACCCACTTTAAGTCTCTTTGCTTCTTACACTCAGGCAGACTAATCTGCATCTCTAACTTTGGAAGGTTAATTTGGGGAAATTATTTAATGCTGTGTTGATTTGCAGTGAGGACTGTCCCATTCCATCATTAAATAAGGAGTCATCAATCTGTTTTTGAACTCCTCAAGCATCGACACAACCTGAAGTGGTTCTTTCTCACTATCAGCAGCCAGACCCAGCCCAGAGCTGCAGTTGCCAAGGTGGAGAGCTTGGCAGCTACCTGCTTCTTGGCCATCACCTAAAATAACAGATTACAAGGCAAGGCCCATGCATGATTTGTGCACTAACGTTCAAAATGAACGACTGCTTTTGGGTCCTTTCTTTTTCTCTATCTAAATTACTTATTTCTTAGGTTATCAACAAATCTTTTTAGCCCTCACATGCAAGAATTGCTAGAGGAGTTTTTATTTAGGTGATAGACAGAATATTCCTGGGAGAGGTGGGAAGCCCATGCTTCTACAAACATTGGCACGTGGTTTTCCACAGGCCAGCAGTGCTTGAGTCTGTGTGAGCAGAGTCTGGGGAAGCTGAGAGGCTGCAAAGGAGCTGCTTTCCTCCTGGACGTGCAGTTTCCAAGAAAAGGATGTTCTATTCTCCACCACCTCTAAAAACAACACTGTTTCTGTCACCTCCAGGTTTGTTTTGCTACGCCTGATATTTTTAAATTGTTTATTAAAAACACTGCTGATTTAATTGGGTGTTGGTAATAGCATGAGAGGTGTGCCTCTGGCTCCAGACAGGAGCCACAAGGCTTCCCCCATCCCACTGACATTGCCAGGCCTCCGTGGCTCACAGAAAACCCAGCACTAAACCTCCTTTGTGTGATTCCATGGCCATCACCAGCTGGGGTGAAACCGCTGTGAGAAGGTGTCTCAGGGTCTGAAATCACCTCGCTCTGATTTCACCACAATTATGAAAATTTTTCTTCAAATCCTATTGCAACCACAGTATAGAGAGAGTTTATGTAAAAGTCTTCTCTCCTCACTGCTTTTACCAGAATCGTGATGCTGCAGTACTGTTGCACTTGAAACTGTTATAAGGAAAACTCATTAAAGTTCATTGCAGAAATGATCAACTATGAAATGCATAGAGCAAAATAATTTCAAGGAAAGATCCTAAAAGGAAAGATCCTTTCCTTTCGTTCAGGAAAATGAAAATGCAGCTATTTCCATGTGGAAACTGAGAAGAAGACTGTGCTCATGCAATTACAATGCTAAAACAAATACTAATAAAATACAGAAATCATCTTTGTAATAGTTAAATAAAGTCACTGCTAATTGACTGCTTATACAAAATACACTAAACAAAAACATGTTAAAAATATAATATTAAGACATAAATACACCAGAAAAGTATTTTAAACTAAGTCAACTCTTTGCTTATGTAATTCTCATAAAAATTACACTTTTCCAGAAAAATACCTAATTGCCAGTGTTTCATTTTTCTGTGCACCAGACCATAGAGTAAGAATGAATAAATGATTGTTTACACAGTTTAATTAATGCTCTATATCTCACATCCACAGATAAATGTTTGGGACTCATGGTATCCAGCAATGTGAACAAGCTGCCAGGTCCCCATTTCCCTCTGTCTTTCTTCCTGCACTGTCCAAAGTCACTTCTGGTGATGTTTCTGTCCCCCTACCCTGTGCCTTCCCCAGAACCAAAGCAAACACTGTGCCATGGAGCCTGTGTCACCCTCCTCTCCACGGCTGCCCTTCCACACAGAGAAGATGGGCAGAGTTTGTGTCTGAGCCCATCACCCACCCACGGCAAAGGGACAGCAGTGACAGGGAATGCACACACCAGGTGCCACAGAAAACACAACAGGAGGCTGCTGGGAGAAATACGAGATAGACAAAATGATGGAGGAGGCAAAGACTGAGGAAAGGAAAATGAAACTAAGAAAAGTACTTACTCCTCTTGAGGAAGAGGCACTGGTCCCCAAAAAAGTTCTTATTAGATAAAACCTTCCAAATTCCTCACGCAGAAATGCGGACAAGAAAAATTTTCCTCCTGATCTTGACAAAACAAATTGGGATGCACACTATAAGAAAAGCTACTGAAGGAAAGTCAGTATTGGCAAAAGAACAAATGGGTCTGAGCTGGCTACAAATTAATTCAAGGTGGCAGCGAGAAGCTGGTGGTTCTAGAGTGGGAAAGGACAGGAGCTTAATTAAGTATGGAAAGGAGCTTGATGCATTCATTAAAGGGATTACAGAGTGTGACAGCAACTTGTTTCAATGGTACCCAAGACCCCAGCCCCTGTTCCCAAATCCCACCCTACTTTCTTTGCCTCACTTTTGCCAACCTCTCGTACTTTTATGGACCCACACCATCAGCACCACATCCCAAGAATAAAGGTCCAAAGCACAGAAAAATTTGGATACTGTTAATGCAGCGCCACTCAATTTTATACTCTTACATGGATAAGACCAACTCTTTCACTTAGAAATACAGGGCCTACCAAGGGCTGCAAGAGTACATACAGATCCATCCCAAAATAATGCTTTCTGTATATTTCAGGAATGAGACTTAACTATACTTAGGATAAGGAATTTGTCTTCATGTGATGAGCCTGACCTCATCTTCTACAAAGGGAGAGGTTGTGAGAAAGCAGACACTCCTCCCATCTGCAAGGTCCAAATCACCAGTATATTTCATATATTTAAAGTACTGATCTGGAACCCATTGCCGTAGTGTCTGGGTGCCTCACAGTCTGCCTAAAAATAAACAAATATCAGTTACCCAAGTGGCTGACTCATAATCATACACGAGCCCCTTCCAGTGTGAGCAGATTGGCTGGATAATTAACTTGAAATCTGACTAACAGATGATCCCAACACTATCCTCAAACTACCATAAAACCACTTTAGTTAGTATGTGTAAAAGGGTCAAAGTGCACAAAGCTAGTAAACTAATTGCCTCTTCCCTTGTACATCATGTACTGAGGAAAATTCCCTCCCTGTTCCTGTCCCAGAATTCATCCTTATTGATAAGAAATGTTCATAGAGCTCTTTCTGTCCCACGTTCAAAATACAGGCAAAAGGGCAGGTTTTCATCACGGTACCAGTGAAAACCTTTCACCAAGGCATGAACCCAGCAAAAAATTCAATCCACTCTTGAAATGCTCACTGCAATGCTCATATATTGTGTTGTTGATGCTTCTGATAACTAAACCTCACCTTCCATCCCCTCCACAGTCCTAAAAAAATACACAGTCTATTGAGAGAATCCTTCTGAATCTTGATCTCATGGGAAATATGTTCTAAAAATAACACCAGTAATTTAAAATGAAAATATTTTTGAATTAGTCGAGTCCATTGGGATTCAGTAAGTGGTCAATTTCCTTGAGTATAGCTTTTTGTTTTTTAAAACTCTTGTCTTCCTATAGGTATACGCACACACAAGAATAAAGATACATAGATATATAGATATAGATATAGGTATAGATATAGATATAGA